>MJUU01015861.1:128469-161024 GCA_002080025.1 Modiolus philippinarum | reverse complement strand
CAGGTTAAAGTTTTGCTGACGCCGACGCCGGGGGTATGACAATAGCTCACCGGACATTCGTCCCGGCGAGCTAAAAATGAATCTCTAAAAGTTATAGTACACATACATTAGATTTCCATATAATTATAACTAAATTTCCCCGTTTTATCTCACAACATAATAGCATATTTAAGTATATTTTATATACATTGCAGAATGGGCGATTTTATCCTTCTTAATTTAGTAGAGTATACTTAAATTTCATGTGCACCAAATTACAATGCATAATATATAGGCAAAATTACCAAGGCGCGGGTTAGACTACTTTGGTGAGTTCGATTAAGTTTAAGAAACAAAAAGAAAAATTGATATTGCACGATTTTGAACCATACTAACTTTAACCATTTCGGTGAGTTCGATTGACTTGCTTCTGCTATTAACAATTTTGAGCCCTAACATGGCTAACTAAAAATGAATTGACTTGTTTTTTCCTTTGATATTTTTGTCATCTTTGCATATAAATTTTGTTCCATTTTTCCCTACCGATGATCATTGATCAGATCACGTTTATTGCTAGAGGCTATACTAGGTACGGAAATGTTAAAACAGTACAGAAAATAAAAGTGGCGATCAGCATGCTACACAGGTAAATGATTTTTTTTTTATAAATGGACCACCACAGGGGAGAATAATTTGTTGTTACACAAACTCTAAAAAGTAAGGAGGAAAGAAGAACATAATAAATTTACTAAATGTGGGACCATTAGTGATCATTAGTTAGGTGTAAATAGCTCTGTCTATGCAGACTCAAATACTAGATTTTAGTGACCTAAGACTACAATTAAGATTTGATAAAACTAAATGTCACTATTGCGGATTATAGATTTAGACATATCTGCATCACTGATATCAAATATTGTCAATATTGTTAAATGCGATTGTCAATATCGTTATTGACAAAAAAAAAAAAATAAAAAAAAAAAAAAAAATGAAATAAAAAAAAAAAATAAATCGAGATAGCCGTACGGGATATTGTGGCCAGTTCGACTACACACTGACTTACAAAACGGCAAAGCAGACAATATTGAAATCTGATAAAATATACAAATGCAAACAATGTAAACGGCATCTGACTGAAAATAGAATAAACTTAATATATAAGATTAGAAAAGAGGCAACATTGGATTGATAACACATATAATATAATGACCAATAATATAATTGTAGAAAACACCACATGCCACATTTGATAAACTAAAAATAACCAGATTTGCGAGTAAAATCTCGGAATTTAACAATTGAAAGTGAATAAATATGGCCGTAATAGGGGCAAGGTGGAGCAACCTTGGTCCCCAATGAAAAAATATATACCGAGAATTGCATTCAAAATAGATTGGCGGGAGATGTAAGTGAATGACATCGGTCGGAAAATACAGATAATAGATAATACCATTTTTACGATACTGGTATTTCATGTCTTCACACACATTTTTTACCTTGAAAATAGTTTTATATTTATTTTTCTTTGCTTCGCGAGGAAATTGTAACACACATAATGTTCACCGATTTAAAATTAAAAAGAATAAAAAAAAAGAATAATAATAATAATGATAATAATAGTAATAATGCTATCATGAAATACTTGAACTTTTGATACACTTTTGGGCATATTAAATAACGACCTCTATTAACTCGGATATTATCACAAAATCAATCACATAGACAACCTTGTCTATATTAGAGCATATAGATACAATGTATACCATTTCATCAAAGTTTATCTGATTTTTTAGCAGTAATTCTAAGCTTTTAAACCAGTTAGGAATTATCTGATTTACTAGAATTTGGGATTGTGTAGGGTCAAAAACAGAACAAGTTTAGTTATAAGTTATTCTCATAACTCTGGGTGACAGTATTTAGTCAATTCCAATATTGTATATAATACCAAATTTAACATAGTATACTATGAGAGGAGAAAAAATTGTACTAAACAATTAAAAAAAATTCATAAAAGTCAAAGAAAAACAGTAAGACAAGGAGAAAAAAATATTTTGGGGTAATATAAACAACTGAACAAGATACTGAAAAAAAGTAGTCATAAGTAACAAAACAATAAAACTTATGAATTGTCATTTTTATCTTCCAAGTAAAGTAAACGTTAAAAATTATATATTATCATGTCCAGTTAGGAGCGGAGAACTCGGAGGCGATTTATGGTTTGGAGATCCTGTAATATCTAAATCTAGAGGAGCCGATGCATGACGTTGAGTACCAGTTGTTGAGGTTCTACTGTATCGTCGTTCAATCTCGTCGATGTCATCAAAGTTCTTGATGATTTGTTTCCTGCTATTTTCCGTTAGCTTAATGAAAATACGGCCATCAACTGTCCAATAAGCGTGAATAAGCCCCCTCATGTTTCAACTGCACTAGTCTTTCACCAAGCCTGTTCTTAACTGCGTCAGGTTTTCGGTTATGAATACGCGATCAGTATTTTGTCTAAGATGTTTCTTGTTAGTAAAAACTTGATTCCGTATTCTATATGTAATGAACCTTACTATCACCTGGGATTTGCCGTATCTTTACCAATTGCATGCGACCTACTTATATTATTCTTACATATGTTCAAGCCCATAGATTTATTGCATATATCTATAACTATCAACTCATCTGTATCAATAGGATGCTGAACACGGCCTTGATCATCAACCGGCACACGTACATTGTGGAAGCGCAAACTGGTTCGGCGCGAGTATTGTTCCTGGTTCTCAACTCTATTTTCTAGATCATTTATTTTCCTATACAGAGAATCTAACTCAATCTCCTGTTCATTAATGGACCCAGACTGATTACTCACTGACTTTTCAAGTGTAGCAATTTTAATACTCTGCATACATAGTTTTTGTTTTTGTTCATCGATAACTAATCTCTGTTTCTCCACAGTATCAATCAACGGCTTGATCTCAGTTTCAATACTAGCTTTGACCTGCGATTCTATTATTGGGGTAAGTGTTTCAGCTATTTTTTCGGACAAGACTGGAATGATATGACTGAGTACCTCTGGACAAGATAATGCTTCAAGAATGTTATCTTGCAGTGATTTTTTAAGAGCTGTGGGTTTTTTATTGTACGAAGATCTTCCATAGAGTTACGTCTACGAGTTTGGCGAAACTGTTGTTTAATTGTTGCTGGCAAATTATTTGGACTATCAGGGGAAGATCTTTTGCCACCTGTCTTAACTGTAGACATAGAAGCAGGGTTAGTTGACTGAGGTAAAGATGTTTCAGTATCCAAACCTTGCTGGGTGTTTGGTAGTTCTCCTTTGTTTACATTTGAGTCGGTAGACATGGCGTCACTCATTTTGACCACTAGGTGTATGTCGACGTGATAGATAAATGTTTATATATGAAAAAGAAAGGAAATGGGGTAAATGTCAAGTAAAAGTTCAATGTGCATCGACAGTATCTATAAAACTTGAAAATACGTGATTTGACGTGCACTCGTAACAAGTATGAAATGAATGCTGCTGTTATCCATCAAAATATCCCATTTTAGGTGCTCTCGTTTATCCAACTGCTATCATCGGCACATGCTCACCCACTACTCACATAATAAATGTCTGCAACTAGATAAAAAATTTACATAATTTTAATTACAAGACCAGCAACATGAATGATAACTTGAAGCCAGATGACCTAGAAAGTTTCTCTTTCATCGCAAACACAGGGATTGGTTAGCGTGTTTTTAGGACGTTATCTGTTAAACATAGAATTATTTTTTTACTTTTAAATTTAGTCTTTATTAATTTGGTTACAAAACTAAGCTTGTCAAAATTTTTCTTGAAAAAAATATATCTGCTGATCTAATGAAATGCAGAACTAATTACCAACCCTCTAAGGAATTCGTCGAGGTTTAATGTAAAAAGATTTCCTTTGCTGAGATATGTTTTCCGGTCGTTCAAGGATTGTTCTTAAATATGGCAATGATAAAATTCAACAAATTGCTGAAATTAACTGATATTTTTGAAGCATGAACTAATTTTGATGTACTCAAGCAACTTTGCACTTTCCGAAAACTATTAGTAATAGAAATCGAAAGTCTACTTTGAAAATAAATAAAAAAAAACCAAAAGTACTTGTCACGATTAGAAAACTTAGTACAAAACATGAGAATATGTAATAAATACCCTTCAACATGTATTGAAGCAATTCTAGGTATAAACGCAATTAGCAAGACACAAAGTTAATCATTTTGAAACTTACATTTTATTACGCCGATTACATAATTTAAATGAAAAAAAAAACAAGCAAAAAACAAAATCGTATGGAGTTGTAAAAGCAATTGGATTCAATGGAAATTTGTCACATGTTTGCATGTTTAACATGATTTGGCATGCATGTTTGGTTATAACGGCAATACTGAGTAAATACAATGTAGATTCCGAAACAAGTAAATAAATGTACAATAGATATAGCAATTTATCGTTGAACAGATAATTGTCTCCGAAAAGATTAGTGCTTCCATTTTATCTCAACAAGTTGTTTTTCGAAATCATGAAATTATTCAAAACACCACAAAAAATCCAATCACTCGAGTAACCATGCTTCTTTACTAATATATAATCTGTAAATTAAGCATTTCATTCCTAAAAGTTACCCGTTATGGCAACTCGTTGCAACTTTATAGAATAATATAGCTTTATGCTTGGAGTGGAAACTTAAATTCCTATAGTTTGCCGACGACTTGGGTGATACTTAATACAATAGTACGTAACAGTGGTTTTCTTTTTGCTTACATTTAATTTCAAAATGACGTAATAGAGGACACTGGTTCTTGGCTTTTCAAGACTTACAAGATGCATGTAACATTATTTAATACTACAAATGCATATGCATAAGAACATTTGAACTCTCGGATAAACTTTATAAACTTGCGATGGTGAAAAGATAAATTACACTGACAAGTTTTCATATGCTCGGTCTTAAATGACTTACACGTTGATTTTTTCAGAATTAAGGTAGCTCAATCATCACATTTTTGAATTTGTGTCAGATTTCGGAACTTCTCTGGTTTTCTCCAGTTCTATGGCTTGGAGTATTTTGCACACGGATTCCCACTTTTTATTTCATGAATGTCACCTTTAGGTCAAATTAAGACATCTGACAAGTTTTCAAAAAATCCTTGATATAATTCTCTAGATTTTAGACAAAACAGAAAAGAAAAAAAGTCCTAATGTTACATTAAGGGACAATCTAGAGAAATCCTTTTCCCGCCAAATCTTAAAGACTTGTATCTCCGTTAAAATCACACGGACCTTTATATTTCTTTTTTACCATTTCATTTTGTCTTCAATGCTTAATGAATTAAGATAGATGTCAAGAAATCCTTGATATAATCAGTAAAGCACAATACTACTAACATACTGACTAGCAAATGGAAACTTAAAGCTTTTATATCATTGTTTTAGTAATTTTTTAAAACAATGTTTATTTCAACGAAACTTTCTATAACACTTACACTTAAACATTTTACAATGATATGAACTCGTAAGAGTTGGACTTGTTTCATGAATAAATGACATCATCGTTTATGTAGAATCCAGGTGCCAATTACACATTTTTTAGACATAAATAGATAAAAAAAAATAGATATTACAGGTTCTCCGTCGCTACCACGGGGAACATATTTAACACTAAACCTAATGAAAAACAAAGTAAAACATGTACTCAGAAACTACCAGGAAGAACAAACCTAGTCACAGTGGTTCTGAGTTACTCCAATCCGAAAAGTATATAGGAAATTTAACTACTTCATTCCGGATGACTGCAAAAACATATTTTAACATGGGACCCTATGAAAAAAAAAGGATCTTCCAGCAAACTTTTACGGTCCAGTAAGTGTTTAACTTAATTTCAATGGTCCCTGGGTGGTCCCTACCGCCAAAAAGGTATCCGGTATACCTAATCTAAGATGACTGCAAACGGAAAACAACGTTTAGCATTGGAACCAATTGTAAAAGCATTGGAACCAATTGTAAAAGAGTAAAGTAAGTTAGAACCGAACTGTCAGTCAAATGAACAAACAATCCATGGACAAAGGCAACATCGGAAACACTAAGAAACAAGGACAACACTTGAGTACGGGACAAAAAAAGAAAAATGAAGACACAAATACAGATGAACAACAAGGACCCACTAAAAACCATGTGTGAGATCAGGTGTACCGGTAGAGTAAGCATCAACACTTTAAAGGGTCTCGCAATTCTATAGACTATTTAAAACGTAACTTATACACAATTGTACTTCGAGGTTTCCCCTCAAAAGCGTAATACAGGTCGTAGCCTTATCCAAGATGACCGGTTGTTAGGACCACAGTTTAACTTTGTATTTGTTGTTTTTCTTCTTGTACTGTTGTTATATAACACATACGTTCGTATATATATATTAAAACCCAGCAAAACATTTTCATTAAAGATTCAATATTCTGCTGTAGAAAACAAATCAATTTAGGTCATGAATGTTATGTTAAAATGTTTAATTACAATAAACAATTTACAAAGTCTTGCTTTAGATTTAGTTATTAGTCAGTTATATGGATGAAGCGTTGCTCAACAACTAGCAATGAATTCCGCTAAAACCGTTGCTAGTTGCCGACTTGAACTTACTATAACATATAGCTCATTGTTGAAGTCCTCACGATGACTTGATGATAAAGTAAAATAATAAAATCGTTGTTCCATTGCTTGGTTTTTGCCATGTATTTGTAGAGACTTTGTATTATTTGTGTTTACTCTTTATCCCTTCATTAGTTATGTATGACTGGATTTTTTTTTCTCCTGCAGTGTTGAGTCCGTCAAAAGATTCTCCATGCGAAAGATGTTTGCTCTATATGCATTTAATTTATGGTGAACTTGTTCTTGACATAATCTCTCATATCGATAAACATCATATTTTCTTTATCATAATATTTTTGTGTATTTTCGAACTGTTTATTCTGACCAACTAATCATTGCGCCCGCATCTCATGATTTTATTATGCCAAGTTTTCTAACTATTGAATCAAAGAGTCCCTTGTGGTTGTTTAGATGTATTTGTCTTCTATAAGTCTTTTTGTTTGGCAATAAATGGCAGCAGTTGTAAGAACCCTTTGCCAGTTTTAAATTGTTTGTTGACGATCCCGCATACAAGAAACATAAAACATAGATTTAGCGTTGCTCAACATGTAGCAATAAATTCCGCCCAAAACCGGTGCTACGGTTGTCCTGTATTTACTATGAGGTATGAGCATAGCTCATTGTCGAAGGTCTCATGAAGACTTCAAGGTGAAGAACATCAATAAAGCTTGTTCAATAGACTATATCCGAGCTGTGGTATCAGGATTTACCAGGCCACTTTTCAACACGTCACAGCATAGAAAACGTCACGTCACAAAGCATACAACGTCATTGAGCTGGTCACATGGGGCGGACTATATGAATCTAACACCGGTGAAAAGGCAAGATCAAGAAATCTCAGACACCCAAGGGTAAGATTTCAATATTTCTCTGACGAGGCTTGCCGAGTCAGAGAACCATTGAAATCTTACCCGAGGGTGTCTGAGATTTCTAAATCTTGCATTTTCAACGGTGTTTGATTAATTTTCTCACTTTTGTAAACACAAACAACGATTTATTCACCAACAAGCCGTACTTGACATTCGACTTTCCTAAGCGACGTCAGTGACGTCAGAATACGTTGCTTGGTAATTTCTGTCTTGTACCGGGGGGTAAAAGACAAGGAAATCTCGCACCGCTAAAAATAGGAATTGTTCTGTCTCAAAAGTGAGAAATGTATGTGACGTAGGACGGACAAACAACAGCTGGTAAATCTAAATACCAGAACTCGGATATGGCCTATTGCTTGGGTTTCCCATATATTTGTAGAGACTATGTGTCATTTGCACTTACTCTATATCCCTTCATTAGTTATATATCATTAAAATATACTGTTTATTCCATTGTAAACAATCTCAACGGCGGACTTTCACTGGTTTTCTGAGATGATACTAAATACAGTATTGTTTAAATCACAGATGTTATTCTGCTGTGATGTTAAATGAACAAGTTGAATAAATGCTATTGCTATTATAATGTTATTGGAAATTTGTAATAAGTTTAAATACAAAATATAAGTTAGACGGAAAGAGAAACAGACATGGTTTCCCATTGGGCACTGGAAATTATGTTGAAAAGAGCGCTTTTATCCTACTCCGTACATGTACCATTGAAAAAAAAAAAAGAAAAACAAGTAATCGTTTAAACATGCATACTTTCAGATTTAACGGATTTCGAAACTTGAATGTCGATTCTTGGTTAATTGGGTAATTACTCTACACTAAGAATTATCATTGACGGAGTGTCGTAGAAATGCAGAGTATATGAATATATTCATATGGCTTTATTTGACCTGCAGTATTTGTTATTTTGTTATATAAAACACTGAAGCCAAATAACAGCAAAACATACATGATAAATGATTAAATCCAAATAACATTAGTTCTATCCTAAATAAGTTAAGCTTTTGAGAAAGCTTCGCGGTTTACCTGAGTCACTGGAAATAAAGATAATACTTACGTCGGGATTATTCCTTGAGGAGGTGACTGGTTATTGTTATTTCTTACCCTAAGAAAAAAATATCCGAGGGTATTTGCAAAACCAATAGCCAGTACCGGTGCTGGCCCGAAACTGATTTTAATGAAAAATGCAATATTTTAATGTAAAGAACTTCCTGTTAAGAAAAAAAGGAGTATATCCCTCCTGCAAGTTCTGTCCTTAGCTTTGTTTGGTTTTTCTATTTAGATCCTATTGATAAGTTGTTCTTTATAAAATTGTACACATGTTTCGCTATTGGATGTCTTTATGTTTTGATCTGATCTGCACTGAAGAGGCATAAGTTGTCTAAATGAGCATCTGCAGAAACAAAATTCACTGTAACTATGGTATCTTGCTATTTATTTCGTATTTAGTTATATTTCCCTCTTTAGTATGCATACGTGAAAAGGACAAATATTATCGACCAAAACAATATAACAGTGTGATATAGAAGACATCAAAGAAAATTAAAGCAGTTGCAATGTGAACTCCATCAAATCCAGACGTATCATCTGTATTAATATTTTTGTCAAATATATGCAAGTCTAGATTATACTAATAATTTATTCTATCTGTTATGAAAAATATTTCATAATATTTGCAATATCTTGCAAATAAGATATGATACTGTTGGTTGTGTCCTTAACAATTTTCCCAATAGTTTTGATTGATGTCCATAGTGGATTGTTGGCCGAAGAATCTTGACCGATTAATAAGATCAAAACGACGTATTTGAACGCCATCTAATGTTGTCTTGTTTTGAGTTTGTCTGGTGACGCCCTTTTTTCAAGTATGATAAGTCTCTTTTCTCAACTTCTTGAATTTAGTGGGATGTAAAAGACATTCTCCACATGTCTATTTATAAAACACAAACCCTTTTTAGACTTTATTCCGATTCTTTTTCCAGATATATTCAACTTTATTCTTATATGCTGTAATTGTTTATTCTAACAAAGGTCTAATGAAGCAGAAATATGATGTTCCTTTCAGTTGTTTATTACATAAAGTTTTCTCTTCAAATTCCTAGTATGTTCTCCCCTTTTGAGATACAATAAAATATTAACCCAAGATATTTAATATGTTCTTCAAATTGAAGCTTAGAACATATTGTATTCGAAATATTCATGATGTATACGTTTGCATGTTAATTTCATCATGTCGAATTGCAATGGTTGAAATATCTATCCTTATTTTATAGTCATAACACCTTATTTATCTTTTATCTTTTATTTTAAACAAAGCTGGATAACAGACGCAATCATCACAAATAAATGAATCTATGTCATCAAAGACATGTCGTTGATATTAATGGCGAAGAAAAAGATAACAGGAAACGCCAAAGATGGCCGTAAATTAATATTACATGTCACAATTCACATGGAAACTGCACAAAAACAGAATGAAAAGGCAAAAGACAAAAATAAACAACGATAGGAAATCGGGATAGCCGGACTTTTTACTGGCAATAGCAAAAGCCAGCGGCGGGGTTATTTAATAACATCAGGCTCAATATAAAACTCTTAAGCACACCCATCCTACATATAGCCTATTTTGACTTTGTTCCATTATACAACACACTGCTATTCATGACACATAAACGGCGTTTCAACGGAAATGCCATAATAATTAGGTTTGATTTTCAGCTGTTCATTGGTGACTTTGTCGAAAGCATTTTTAAAATCTGATATATAAATATCCGTAAGTTTTTCTGCGTCTTTTCTTTGTCTAAACATGTGTATACAATTACAGAACAAAAATATGTCTCTAAATAGCAGCATCTCCGAAAGGCTTAAAGGTTGAACCATACCCTACCGCTAGCTGTTGCTAGTGTCGGTACCAAGTCCGGCTATCCCGAGTTCCTATCGTTGTCTATGTTTGTCTTTTGACATTTTATTGTTTTTCTTGTGCAGTTCTGTGGTGGATTGTGGCATTTGATTGTAATGTTCGGCCATTGTAAGTGTTTCCTGCTACCTTTCCTATATCAATGTTGTCTTTCAGTGATGATGTTTGGTTCATTTAGGTGACTCACGATGTTCGAGAAACATTCAATTAGAATGGCACAAAAACTTGCAAATATATTTTCTTAAATGGGTTTTCTGTTTTCTAATTCTTTTTCGAGCTCTTGCAATGCTTTTGGACTTATTTTGTTGTGTCCATACCCTTTTGAAGTATTAAAATTTTCAAAAGTAAAATTAAATTATTCGTTGTTCATTCAAAAGAGATCTTTTTAGTAATGGTGTTTTTTTCAATTTCTGATTCTCTGTAAATACACTACTCAGTACGTCAGCATTGCGTCAACTCTTTGATGTTCATTTTCTGAAGTGGTGCAAGTTTTAGTATTCAGTGGTTGTATATTTTAGATTTTTTTTTTCTGAGAGGTAATATATTTACCTTAGGTTAACTATTAACTTTTAACAATGATAATTTCACTGATGTATTTATTATGAGATATGATTAGTTCGATTTTAATATTTCTGCATAAATCTCGCGTTTTAATGCTAGCCTGTCGTTACCTGTTTGTTTTACTCTTTATGTAATACTACCGATACTTCCACATCAGCCTCGTTCCTTGACCTTCATCTTGAAATTGACAACAGAGGTACACTAGGCTGTCAGACAAACGCAATGACTTCCTTTTTCCGATAGTCAACTTTTTCGTTGAAGTAACATTCCAAAAACACAGGAACATGTAGTTTAAATCTCCCTCTCATGGCTTCTCATGTATGTTGTCAATACTGAGAGCTCGGTTCCTTACAAAAAGGCTACTTAAGGTAGATCGACACTAATACAGGGTGCATTCGATTCACGCATTAATGAAACACAAGTCGGATGCGGAATTGGCCGGAATATTCCTTATTTGGCCTTTTCATTGTGACGTCATAATAGATTGACATACACTTTCCCGCCAATTAGCTCCCTTTTCCCATAAATATTGTCTTTTTCGTAAACTTTATAAAATATCTCTTTTAATCAAACGCCGACATATAGATTTTTTCAGCTCAACATGTAGCTGAAATGCATACTTCTGAAATGCCATTTTTTAAAAAATTATCTGATGTTTATTTCATATGAAAGCTAAACAATAAGCATGTTCTTACAGTTCCCTATATATTCTTTGTAAATGTTGCTGAAAAATACCGAGTTTGACCTGATTTTTAAAGGCTGATTACAGGAAAAGATGATCGGTGACATATCATTTTTTTTAATATATGAGTTAATATTTACAAAATATCTTAAAATAAAAAAATTCTGTCCGAAATTTATATTAGGCTCGAACTACCTTAAGCAAAGGCATGTTACCCTCAACTTGAAGTCATCACTTCACAAGTTTTACGGTAGACATCACGATTTTGTGGACAGATATGGAATATCTGTTTCTAAGATGACAACAGATCTTTCCATCTTTGCCACTAAAGTTTGCTTATCCTCTATCTGATTTGACTTTACTTACGGAGTTGACATGTTTAATACAGCTTTGTTCTTACAAGACACAGGAGAATGCACCTGATCTCATCCATGGTTTTTATTGCCCCATTTTGTTCAGTTTTGCATTGTGTGTGTGTCTTAATTTTTTTTTCTTCTATGCCGTGCTCATGCTATATGTTTGTTTCTTTGTTTTTTCCGCTGTTGCCATTGTCGTTGGATTTTTCGTTTTAGACTGACGGTTCTGTCCTCACTTACTTATCATGGTCCTTATATTTTTGGTTATCCAAAGTAATGATTTCCTGGAGTTACATCGTGTCAATACAACGGCAGTAGAATACCGAAGGAACAAAGCACAAGATTATACAAATCAAAGTCCAGAGACAAGGCAAAAGCAAAAACACCAAAAGACGGAAGACCATAGACACCACATGCCCACAAAAAACACGAACATTACATATACAACACAAAAAACTAAATCACTAGCAGTGTGAACTATCAATATGGTACTTTATCGTCTTCCCCTGTGCCTATCCCAGCCTACAGGGCAATGAGTGTATTCTGGCTGAAGGGATGATATTTTACGATATACAGATTTCAAACTCCAGATAAAATATAAGTAACTACAAATTTTGAGTTATAATATTTCAGAATTTTCCAATTTTTTTAGTTTACTTAATTTCGTAACTTTTCCATTACAAATTGCAAACATACGATAACAGTCAACACCTACAATGGACGAAAACTACAACTAACAAGTGAAGTGCACTAGAAAAACACAAATGAAAGCAAGAGACAAACATGAATAACTAAGGAACTAGTGATAGCCGGACTTGGTCCCGGCACTAGCAAAAGCAAGCTACAGGATTAAATTGGTTTATGGATACCCAAACCTCCCTTTTCTCTATCGTGTTTCCCTATATATTATAAACATGTTTAGGCTACAACTTCATCATCGCTTAGTTTCACAAGCGAGTCAATATGAGGTACCAGACAAGAAAATCAGGTTAGTGTTAATTCATTTTCTGCATATGCGCATTTCGACAATTTATTTTTGATGGTAATTTTAAATGCCTGTCAATTAGTGCGGATAAAGGTTTTACCAATTTTACAAGTATTTACATCGAAATCGACAATTTAGTGAATTTAGTGACTATTGGAACAAATCACCTGATTGTTTTTTTTCAATCTTTTTACTAGCTAACAAAATAGATAATTTTTTTAAATATGTAATGATGTTAACCCTGCCCAAACTGACAAAGGACCTTTAACAAGCAGCAATAAAAATATGAAAATTATACTTTAGTTCCGAATATTTGAATTCTATAAATACTAGTAACTATTATTTATTTTTGCAAGAAAAAACACTACAATTTTATAAATATAAATGATGATTTAGGCTGAGCATAAAAATGTCATCTCCGTGAAAAACATTGAAGTCGCACAAAGATATTTAACAGGGAGGCGAAATGTAATAAAGCACATGACCAAAATTGATTTGTTTTCTATCGTATATTATTGAATGTTGAATTGAAATGGACGGATGGCTTTACATATAAAAACGTTGTGTAATAAAGGGTTGATTCAAAAAGAAGAACGATCAATTCAGATTAATATCCGAAAAGTCCTTGAATATTCTAATACTTTGATAGATATTTATCTTTCAGGAAGCTCATAAAACATTGTGGGTTTGATTATATTATCCCTATGTCAGTACGATGCGAAGAAATACTGTGATATTAAATTGCAAGCATCCCACTTATCTAAAATAACAAGAAAAATATATCATTTGTGATCCTTGAAAACGAAAAACAAATGTATGAACCATAAATGAAAGTGAATTGATTAAAATTGATGTTGATTAAATGTTACTTCTTTTATCAAAATAATTTTAAGATTATACGCTAGAGTATCCTCCCATATTACAAGGACTTCATAAACAGAATTTTATTACTTAACAGCAAATTACTCCTAGGATATGAGAATTAACATTTTGTAAATTTTATTGGCACACGATCACATTTTCGCAACTTTCGACTGACTTTATAACTTATAATGTGACTTGAATCGGCATTGATTTGAAAAAAACCGAAGTAGTATAGTTGACTTACGGTAGTATACCTTGGGTAGGAGGAGATAACTCTTTTTGACATAGAATTTAGAAAATACTTGTTGTGATTGATATGAAAAAAAACAAATGATTTATAAAATTTTCATTAATAGAAAATAAAATATCCATCTTATCATTAAAATAGACCCTTTCATAAAACACTTCATAATGCCTGCATTACAATTTCCAGGTTTTGAATGGTATCTTAAAGATATATAAATAAATGAAAGTCAGATATTTGAGACGGGAGGTAATTCTTTCAACTTGACGTTCAGTATCGAGGAATATGATGACTTTTTATGCAGTTTTCCTACCATGGTGAAAAAAATGGTACGGTGAATTTTTATAAAATTTAAACATCAGTCACATGTGTGGAGGATCTTTAATCTCTCAGTTTTTAATAAAAATTGAATTATAGGATTTTCGTTTAGAAGAAATTGAATGAAGCTCTATTTTCAGCATTGTTTTGATAATGGAATTTCTTTTGTACTCCAAGTCAACTTTTAATGCATGCTTATATATTTATTCTCTGGTATTTATCCCTACAAGTTTCTAAGAAGCCGTTTAGAAATTTAGGGCTAATTTATGCAGTTTCTTATTAATATACAGTACACCGTATGGTGATTTCTGAACAGAATTTAAGACCCCTAAGACAGGGATGTTTTTTATGAACTGTAATTCAAAAATCTGACTTTGAAACTTTAAAGAAAATAGAATTTGTGGAAAATTTTGGGGTTACCCCGGTTTTACTACCTTAATTGAAATGATTCAACTTTTGGACATGTGATATCTTACATGGCGAATGATGCATTCATTTCAGAAGATGCTCAACATATCCACACACCCAGTCTCACTCCTAAGCAGTGTTTTTTATGTAGAGAAATAGACTGAAAAGCAGATTACTCAAGCATGATATACAGGTCAATGAAACCAAGTCTGAAAACAACAAATCGTTGAAAGTGATTACACAGTACATTTAAAAGGTTGTGCTTAACTAACTTCAATGATCTTTCAGTTTTGGGAATTGAATAACTCATCTTTTCCATGGCACTTTTAGTGTTTGACAAATCTATACAAAACAAGTATTATGAGAACACAAACAAGTTAATCAAATCAAACATTTAACTTCATTGTAAAAATAGAACGACTACGTAATTCGTATACCATTGGAAACAGACTACGTAATTCGTATACCATTGGAAACAGGGAGACAAGGATAGGGGATGGAGATGTAGCTTTTGTCCTTAGTTCATATCGTTGTTTACGTTTGCCTTTTTGTTTTGCAGATTATAGATGCAGAGATTTTGTGGCCTTGTCATTGTTTTCTGTGATCTACTAATTTTTAATTTTATTCCGTCTCAAGAATCTGTTTGTTTCGTTAAATATAAATAATAAAATACCGAAGTTACTGTTTAATTATTGCATATGCGCATTTCGACAACTTATGTCTCTTCAGTTCAAATAAACTTAACACATTTGGAAATCAAAATACTGAAACATGTAAAAAAATCTGATAGAGAGTAAATTACCAGTAGAATCTAAATAGGAAAGCCAAAATCAGCCAAGGACAGAGCTATACAAAAGGGAGATAGTACTTAGTTTTAATCAACATTTTCTTAATTTAGATTTTGCAATTTTCCAAATTAAATCGGTTTTCAGGCCAGCAACGAAGTACTGGCCACTGGGTTGGTGAATACACTCGGGGACTAACAGTCCACCAGCAGGGGCATCGGCCCAGTGGTAATGAATAACAAAATACCATAGTTACTGTTAATAATGGATCTAAACTGCATGTGGCGTTAAGTTTCTCTACATATCGACAGTTTATCTAACATAATTCACGAGCATGTTTTCTATATTATGTCCCCTATCAAGCATCTGGGGAAGCACACCGCAGCTCAATATTTAGAGTGCTTGAAACCGACTAATATGCTGGTAAATTAAGTTGAAAATGCAACGTTACGATAGTTTTACAATTTTAAACCATGTCCTACACAAGCGACCATTCTACACATCATTTCTTTAGCATGTGGTAAAATTTTTCTTATGTATTTCTGTAGAGGAAAGTAATATAGAAAACACAGAAAGTTAAATATGTTTAACGAAAGGATCGGCCACAAACGAACTATTTTAAACTCAACCACAGTACTCGAAAAGCTGATGATATAGTTTACTACTAATGATATTGAAAATACTAATTTGTTAATTCTTGACTCTTATAATGCAGACATGTTTTTCATGTACCATGTTTACTTTAACACAATAAAAAAAAATTAAAACTTATGATATTTAGATACATGTTCTTCTCTTGAAATAAAAAGTGCCTCGTATAAAGCATGCTGTGTAGTCGAAAATTTCAGTTTTGTTCATCCTAATTGTATGCATCAAGCATAATGAACTATTCATTCAAATTATCGTTGTATTTGTAGTTTTTGCGTTTTGTGGTTGTGTAGCGTCTTTGGTCCTCCGACCTCTGGTGTTCTTACTTTTGCATTATATCTGAACTTTGATTAATGTTATTTTGTTCTTTGTTCCTTCGGTTTTCTACTGCCGTTGTCAAAACTGATTGAATGATGCTAAAATCAATTGATAAAGGTGACCACAATGGCGAATAATTGTAAATCAAGTTAACAAAAGTAAGTAAAAGCTTTTACAACAATTTATAGTGATGTGGAAATACGACTTTAAGTGCCAGGATCGGCGTGGTTGATTCTGCTTAAAAAGCCACCACGACCGATGTTGATAAATGCAGTGACAAAAGCAAAGTTGTGATAGAATTAATCAAATAAATAATCCAATAAAATAAGAGATGTTATAAATCAACACAGACAATACGATGTCCTGTAGGACACAGTTGTGAGATTTGCTGATTTTATTTATATCGGTTAGCATTCTTGGTTTCGGTATTAGAATCTATTGGTTATTTGTTTTTCATCAGATTAACAGTCATCGTTTAATCAGTTATGGTCTTCCTACCCATTTGATTAAACTTGCATAGAAACGACATACGTTGTCGAAGTGGCAATAGCGGAAATGAAAATTATAGTATATCCGTTATCAAGTTCTATGTTACTGATGCAGTGGCTAACCAAATATTCGCAATTAAATACCAAAGTGCTACGCCTTACCAAAAAATACAGAAAAACAATTTTCAAAATGCCACTTAACTGTAACCATAATTAGGTTCTATGAAAATGTGTCAAATGGGTGCATAATAAGCTTGAATTTGCACGCATATTCGGTTATATACATGTAGGCAAAACTGAGTAATAAGTTTCAAGAAAAAAAATTAATGCATGTACAACAAAGAATTTTGAGGCAAGAAATTGTCCAAAACAAGTTAAAGTACTTTTCATCTCTAGTTTGACGGAATTTAAACAAAGCAACTGCAAAACATTGAGTGACATCGCTTCTAAATTTACGAAAATTTTATTAAAACTAAGGAGTATCTCCCTCCCGCATAGCTCTGTTCTTAGCTGATTTTAGCTTCCCCCTTTTTTGATCTTATTGGTAATTTGTTTTCTATCAGATTTTAAACATATTTCGGTTTATGGATTTCCAAATGTTTTGATTTCAATCTGCACTAAAGAGACATGAGTTGTCGAAATGTGCATATGCATAAAATAAATTTAAAGGTGTCTGCAGGGTATTATTTTCCTATTATAGAATTTTGTGAAATTGTCTGTGTAGAAACATACTTGTATTATCGTTCAAAATGTAAAATAAAATTTGGAGGTCACCATGCATTTAAGCGCAAAAACTGAAATTGAAAATTTCAGGATTTTACATAGAAATGATAAGGAAAATGATTATATGAGAGGATAGCTTGAAAAATCTATTATAGATTTTAGTCATACTTTGCATGTGTTTTGAAGTCATTATGTAGTTTACATATACAAAATAAAAATTAGGGGTCACCGTTGAAATAAGAGAGATAAATTGCGACATGTTAATTTCTCTAGTGATGTCTATGTTAAATTCTTTTATCAAATTATCTCCCTTGCATAATTTCTGTGTTCTGTAAATCCAGCAACAAGTTTAAAGCTTGGTGGTTGTAGTTCACATTTTTTGTAATGAAAATGTTGTAAAAGTGATAAAGAATAAAAATTTAAAATAGTTTGGCACTTTCTTCACATTTAATATAACTATTTGCCAAATATCTTAATGAATGAAACCTAAATGAACAAGTATAAGACAAAGATGGCGGAATAATACCACTGAGACACCTTAACGGTAACTTCGGTATTTTGTTATTTACAGTAACTTCGGTACTTTGTTATTCTCTACGTAAATATATCTATTTTGTGTAAATCAAAAACTCCTTTTTTAACGTTTGCACGTTATGGAAATCCCAATTTCACTTCGGAAAAATGCATAGTTTTTGCCAGAAGTGAAAAACCTTCTAAATTTTTAAAATTATTTTCATTCTTTCCTGTCAACGTTCATTATATGATACCAACATATAAGTGACCCTAAAGGAATGTTTTTTTGAAAAAGAACGTTATAATAAGTATATGTTTTATTACGTAAATCTTGGAGTTAAAAAACTTCAATAAGTTACATGAGAGTGCAGTTTTGTTCATTGCATTACAGACTAAAACATGCATATAACTAAAATGTTATACTACCGATGCATTTAAGAGTAAACATTATCACGAAAAAGAAAGAAAATGGGGTTAATGTCAAGAAGACAACATCCCATCTCCGGGTTGAAATGACCCGTTCAGAAGCTTTGGTCTGAAGTATTGGATAAATCAAAACAAACTAGTGATGGTGACCAGCATTAAAAATCGCCCTGCAGGGATAAAATGTCCTACAAAGGATAAACAGAATTTAGTATCTGTAAATCATACTGTTGGTGATATACTGAATGAAAAATAGAAGTTTTGATTACTTTTTTTCTTTTATTTTTAACAATTTTTTATAAGGAAAACACATAAAAAGATGAAACCACTTGACCAATAAAAACTACAGTTAGTCACAATAACGTTTTGAGGATTCGATTCAAAACATTTGACACACCCAGTCCTCGAATTTGAAAAAAAATGTTACCAAAACTTCTACATTGTGTATAAATCGTGCCTCATGCAAGATGATCGCCAGTTCGGAACAAAATTTAACATTGAATTTGTTGCTCTCCTTATACAATTGTTATATCACATATACACCAAGTTTGTGTGGAAACCCAACTAGGAATTTTATACACAGTTCAATATTTCACAATAGAAAATACATCAATTCAGGTACATTTTGTTAAGATGTTCAATTACGGTCAACATTTCACGAATTGTGACTTTAAATCAATTTTTAGTCGGCTGCATTAAATCTAATTTCACTGTTCACACCTTTTATATCAAATAGATTGGTTTTCTAAGATAGTGAACAATGATTAAAAGGAAACATCCACAATGACTGAAATTGCAATTACATGCCAAAATCTGCCAGGGAACTGCATAGGAAAAATACAAAAAGGCCAACGTAAACAACAACAGGAACTCGGGACAGCCGAACGTGCTACCGGTAGGGTTAAATGATGTTTTAATATTGTATAGTTAATATTTAAGAAAATCTTATTCTCTTGTCTTGTTAAATTATGCGATTCAAATATTTTAAAATATGGTGCAACTCCGTGTTTGTTAAGGCAGATTAATGCAGATTTGTAATAAATCGAAGTAAAAAAGATAATTTCAATGCAAAGAAGAGTAAACTAGGCTTTCCACTTGCTTAATAATGTTCTATCGCTGCTTAACCGTATGGACACTAGATTGTCCTCCATTGAGAAAAATACAAATCAGAACACTACAACATTAAAAGAAATGAATGATAAACTTACCTCGCTTACTTCAAGAGTTACTACTGTAGAACACGACATTAAAGATGTTAAAGCAAGAGTATCTGAGCTAGAAACTAACACCGAAGGAACAGCAAACCTCTTTGACGAAATGAAGACATAAACTGTTAGTTTAACTAAAGACATTCGAGACCTTAAGGACGATAAAATTGATAACGAAGAGGAAAATAAACACATCAAAGAAAAACTGGATGCACTTTCAGATGATAATAACTATCTAAAAGACAGACTTGTTGATTTACAATGTAGGCAAATGAAATACAACCTGATATTTACAGGGTTACATGAGCAACCAAATGAAGATATTGAAGCAAAGCTTAGAAACTTTATAGCTACTGAAATGGAAATTCCGCACTATATAGAGTTTGGTAATATTCATCGATTCGGCAGAAAGTCAGAAGTCTATAATAATCTACCACGTCCAATAGTAGCAAGATTCATATATTGGAAAGATGTCGAAATGGTAAAAAAGGCAGGGAAAAAATTGAAAGGCAAGCCTTTTGGAGTGAACGAACAATTTCCAAATGAAATTGAAGAACGCAGAAGAAAACTCTACCCAATCATGAAAGAAGAGAGAAAAAACGATCGAAAGTTGTTCTCGCACGGGATAAGCTTTATGTAAATAATGAACTCGTTCAACCAGATGATGATTACAGAGATGACCGTAGAGAGCCTCATAATGTTTGGAATAAACCGTATAAAAAACGACCTAGGGTGAGCTCTACTCCCGAGAGAGACATAAGATAGGACAACGAACTTGAGGGACTCACGAATGCTAACAAACTTGTAAATAAAGTCAATTATAACAGTTCTATTGATTTACCTATTGTTAATTGTCAAAAATTAAATATCTTAATATTAAATGTATTTGGGTTAAAAAGGAGATGCCAATATCCAGAGTTTCTTGAATTAATAAATCAGTATGACATTTTATGTTTGGTAGAAACTAAAACAGATAATGTCGATGTTATTGATATACCTGAATTTAATATTATTATGAAAAATAGATTTGTTTTTCGGAAAGTAAGATCAGGGGGTATAACTCTGGCATAGACAACTTCTATTGAACATAAAATCAAATATATTGAAACTGATAGTAAATATGTACTGTGGTTTAAAATAGATAAAAGTTTATTTGAAATGAATGAAGATATATTGTGTGGAATAGTTTATATACCACCTGAAAATTCACCATAATGTATCGATGATCGCTATAGTGAAGTTGAAAATGAATATATGCGATTAGTTAAAGATTATGAGTATATTTGTCTCATGGGTGATTTTAATTCTCGAGTTTCTGAAGATGATGATTTTATAGAAATTAGGTATGAGTTTTCAGGTATGCTGTACAACCAAAATTGTGCTATTGATATTCTTAATCAGTTAAATGTACCTCTAAAAAGAGCAAGTTGTGACAAACTTAAGAATAATTTTGGAAATATACTTTTAAATTTTTGTAGAAATAACAATTTATTTATTGTAAATGGTAGAGTTGGAGAAGATAAGAATATTGGCAATTTTACTTGTAAAGAGACTAGTGTTATAGACTTTGTTGTCTGTTCCGCCCCACCTTTTTAAGTTGATAAATAATTTTACAGTCTTAGAACCTAGTAAACGGTTTTCAGACGTACATTCACCCATTGCACTCTCGTTAGAATATATCAAGGAACAAATCGTAAATGATCAGGAACCCACATCAAAGAATGAAAAATAAAGAAGTGGGAAAATGATAAAGCTCACGAATTTTGTCTAAATTTGGAGTTTGACAATATAAATAAAGTTTTACAAGAATTTGAAAATGTTGACATGGATCAAATAGTTAAAAACATGATAAATGATTTTGTGCATAAAATTGGTGTTATTTTAACTGGTGCTGCCGAACATACCTTTGGATCACATATTTCCCCCTCTTGTGGTAACAGAGGGAATACAAAAAATGACAAACCTTGGTTCAATGCTGACTGTAAATTAGCCAGAAAACGTTATCGGCGTTCTAAACGCCAATTTTGATATAGAAAAACAGAAGCATTGAAACATCAGACTAAACGACTTGAAAAAGAATATAAATTGACTATGGATACAAGTTTGGGAAATCATAGGCAACAAATTCAAAGAAAATTAAAGAATCTGAAATCTAAAAATCCAAAGGAGTATTGGAAAATATTAAATGGGGGTATGAGGAAAAAGTCACCAAATATGCCATTAGATAGTTTGTTTGATTTTTTAAGACATTAAATTTGAATCCAGATGATGAAGGTCTGGATCTTCCTGATACAAATATTTTAAATGAGGAAATTAACCAAAGAATTTCAAAAGATGAAATAGAAAGGGCTATTAAACGACTGAAAAATGATAAATCATGTGGGGATGATAATATTATTAACGAATACCTTAAGCATTCTTTCTCTGTTATGCCTGACGTTTATGTAAAACTATTTAATCTTATTTTTGATAGTGGAATTGTTCCCGATGAATGGTTATTAGGAAATATAATACCTATTAATAAAAATAAAGGAGACCAACTCGATCCAAAGAATTATAGACCAATTACGATAATTAGTTGTTTCAGGAAATTATTTACATCTGTTTTGAATCATAGACTAAACGATTATTCTGAAAATTTTAACCATATCTGCGAAAACCAAGGCGGTTTTCGCCCAGGTTATTCGACCATAGATAATTTGTTTGTACTAGACTCACTTATAGATCTGATAAGGCAATATATGAGAAAAAAATCATTTTGTTTATTTATTGATTTCGAAAAAGCTTTCGATAAAGTCTGGCGATTTGGTCTCTGGAATAAAATGTTGCTTAACAATATTAATGGTAAAATATATAATATCATCTTCAACATGTATAGTGGTATTAAATCTAGGATAAGTTATAATGGGCAACTTACAGAATATTTTGACTGTAATATTGGTGTACGACAAGGGGAAAACCTGTCACCTTTCTTGTTCGCACTATTCTTGAATGATTTAGAGCAATTTTTTATATACAAAAATGTAAATGGACTAGAATGTCTATCAAATGAGCTAGAAAATGATTTAAATATATTTATAAAAATATGTGTGCTTTTTTATGCTGATGATACAGTTTTATTGGCAGAATCGAAAGAAGATCTACAGCATCTAATTGATAAATTTCTTCAATGGAAACTCAAAGTGAATACGAACAAGACGAAGGTTGTTATTTTTTCCTCTGGTCGTATCCCAAACAATTATGTTTTCACATATAATGGTAGCGAAATTGAAATTGTAAAGGAGTTTACATACTTGGGTTTATTGTTTACTAGATCTGGAAAGTATTTTTCTGCAAAAACGTTTAACATCAAAAAGGCAAATAAAGCAATGTATGATGTTCTGAAAAAGGGTCGATTACATAACTTATCTATACGAGACCAATATGATTTATTTGATAAGATAGTGAAACCTATGCTACTTTATGGCTGTGAAATATGGGGTTCGACAAACTTAGATGCTATTGAGAGAGTACATTTGAAATTTTGCAAACTCTTACTTAATTTGAAAAAAAGTACACCAAGTTTTATGATCTATGGTGAACTTGGCGTTTACCCTCTACATGTTCATGTAAAGTCTCGTATGATTAGTTACTGGACTAAACTTGTGAATGGTAAAGATATAAAACTTTCAAATGTATTTTATAGATATCTATATAATTTACATATCAGTAACAAGTATCAGTCGCCTTGCATTGTAACTATACAGAACATTTTGAATGATTGTGGTTTTGGAAATATTTGGCAACCACAGTTTAATGGGGTTTTTACTCAGATTGGCTTATAAATAGTTTGAAACTAAGATTGAGAGACCAATTTCAACAAACATGGAGATCTACTGTCGATAATTCACCCAAAGCTCTGTGTTACAAATTGTTCAAAGAAGATTTTAAATTTGAAGACTATTTGGATATTTTAGCTGAAAAAGAGGTACTGGTTTTATGTAAATTTCGAGTAGGCAATCACAAGTTGCCCATTGAAACTGGTCGATGGGTGAATTTAGATAGACATCTTAGGATTTGTCCGTTCTGCAACGATGGAAACTTGGGAGACGAATTTCATTCTATCCTTCTGTGTGATTATTTCTCAAATGTTACAAAATCGTTGTTAAACAAACGTTATTTGAAACGTGTTAATGTTCTAAAATTTAAGCATCTATTTCAAACAAAAGTTAAACTCCAGTTACGTAACTTGTGCAAATTAATAAAATCAATTGACAGTAATCTTCATGTAGGTCCTCAAGGTTAGTCCAAGGTTCTGTAATTTCTAATATAATTGCAATGGGTAGTTTTCTTAATTGTTGTTTATTTATTGAAATACTCTTGTCATGCGTGATGAAATGTATATTTGTTATTTGTATAACTTCTCTGTATTGTTGTTTTAGAGAATAAAGAAATCTGAAATCTGAAATCTGGCAATTGAAATTATGTTAGCGCTTTAGTTTGACAGGGTTTAACAATTAACAATGACATAGAAAAGAAATCATTCAAACATTCATACTGTAAAGATTTAACGGATTTGGAATTATGAATGTCGATTCTTGGTTAATTGGGCAATTATTACAATTCAAGAATTATCATTGACAGAGTGTCATAGAAATGTAGAGTCAACATTTATTACCGTTTATTATGCAACTTTGGTATTGATTGTATTTATACTGGAGGGAATTGGCTTTATATGACCTGCAGTTATTCGGTTAAATAAAATGCTAAAGCCAGACAACAGCAAAATTACTAGATAAAGGACATATTTCACCTGATTTTAAAATCCAGTTCTGTCTTAAACAGAATCAACTTTCTGAAAATATTCCCGGTGTACAGCAATCATTTCAACTAAACATATGAAATACTTCTGTTACAATCTGAAGAAAATAACAAAACAACATGCTTTTTATGAGAACTATGAAACAAATTTGTTAAGAAATGGAGATATGAAAAACATGTTTGACATAAACTGACAATGTTGGAAAATAATAGTTTCTTCAAAACGTTTTTTTTTACTGTGCAGTATAATTAACACTGACCGAAAGAAGTTTGAAAATAAAAAAAATAAACAACGGAGCATTTCAGATGCAACACAGAGGGAGACATCCTGACAATGATAAAAATTAACTTGAACACTATAATCAAAGCACTCGCTGTATAAACCCTACAAAAGCTTGAAGAATCAATACGTGGTCAACAAATTGGTTTAGTTTTAAAACACATGTTCATTGCTTTTATCAATCAGACGATAACAAGGGAAAACGTCATCGACGAAGAAAAAAACAATATCATAGTGTGCTAAACAAGACATCACAGAAAATAAAATCATTGACAGTTAACTCCATTGAAACCGAAAGTATCATCTGATGTTCCAGAAAGATATAGATCAAGCTTTTTTCTCTGGGGCGTATTTAAAATAAACGATTACTATGGAAACCATGAATAAATCTCAAAGTATCCGAAGGCATACTTTTTTAACATGAAACACTGCACTTAATGTCAGTCTCTTCTTCACGATACTCTTTTACGTATTAAATTTTATGCACCGTGCATGCGTCAATTGTATTAAATCTAACCTAATGAACTGTAGGTTCTTTAAATTTTATCATTTTGCATAATGTATTCAAATATTCTATGGTATTTTGTATGAAACTGTACTATACTGGATTCATTTTGCATATGATATACAATGCTAACGGTTATACCTATTACAATTTTTTTCCGATGCTTCGGTTCAACGTTCATAGTGGAATGTTGGCGATTTCTCTATAGACTATAATAATAAGTCTGTACTCTCATCGTCAAGTATCTTCTTCATATCTCAGTTATTTTTAAAAACAGACCTCTTTGGACTTTATTCCAATTCCTCTTCCAGTTATTTACTCAAGTACTATGTTTGCCCTTTGTATTCTTATATACGTCTTGGTTATGCAGGGTAATGCTTTTCTGGATTTACAATTAAAGTCGATGTGACTTTGTCTTTAACTTTTTTATCTAATCGTAGTCTTATTTTTTAGGATCACAGTAACTTCGGTATTTTGTTATTTAAACGCAGCAGCCTCAAAACCTCGAGTGACCCCGCTTCTGTACTAACATATTTTATTTTCTATAAATCAAACACTTCTTTTGGTTAGCTTACACGTTATGGTAAGCAATTTTTACCCCGTAAAAATTCGTTTTTGCCTAAAGAGGAAAGCCTGTCTCAATTCTTTTAAACCATTTCCTTTCTGTCCCGCCAACTTTTAAAGGAATATTTGAAAGAACGTCACAATGTTTTCTCTGTTTATTTACCACTATCGACCAAGTGCGAATCGACGAAATCATTATGATAGTCAATACAATATATGCTATTGTTGAAAAAGTCATTATTAATGTCGTAAACATTATTGATTTAATGACAGTAATAATTCCTTTATTGGAATCGCATCTATTGTTTAGACTCTGATAATGATCCCATCGATTCGCACTTGGTAGATAGTGTTTCCGTAAATTTTGAAGTTTAAAACCTGTAATTAGACTGTTGTCTAAGGAAACCCAGTGAAAGTCTCGTGCATCGATTTTGAATGATAGTAACAAGAACTTCAAGATAAACTGTAACGTTACTATAAAACAAAAATAAATTTCAAAGATAGATTTTTTGAAACTAAAGTGTTAATAAGGAGATCCGTCTAAAACTCCATATCCAATATTTATTTGTGATCTATTGTTGTTTTCTGTTGTTAATAATTCAATGTTAAATTAAAATGAATTGCTGATCTTATATTTAAAAAAAAACGTTGTGTAATAAAAAGTTGTTTTTCATCAAAGGAACCATCATCTCAGAATAATATCATACAAGTCCTTCAATATGCTAAGACCACTGTATACATTTTTATTAAGTCCGGAACAAACAGTGATAGTGTTTTGCATCATTCCTTTGTCAAAACGCCGATCAAACGCACTGAGATTTATGTACTAATTCAGTGTTATCAACCGTGGAACAACGCTTTTATTATGTCACCCCAGACGTAGTCGGGGTGACGTGTTGTTATTCTACGTTCCTCTGATTATTATGTCACCCAGACATCGTCGGGGTGACATGTTGTTATTCTACGTTTCTTCTGATTGTTATTCTTATTATTAAGTCTCCCAAAAGTTTGTAGACTTATTGTTTTTGTTGCGTTTCTTCTTTTTATTCTTCTTTCTTTCTTTCTTCTCGTCCGGATGAAGTTGTCCCAAGCGGATCTCAGAGACCATCAGACCTAGAACTTTGAAACTTTGTTTGAAGTTAGCCCCATACATTTAGTTGTGCAAGACACAAGAATTTTTCCAAAGGGGGTTCATTAAGGGGACATATAGGGGGTTCAAAAAGGGAAAAGGTGTTTTTAATGTAAGAAAGGGTTCTACAGCATTGGAAATGTCAAAATAACTTCAATTGTCATGGAAACCAAACCAAAAAATGGAAAATGGAAATTTTGAGAAAAAAGTAATTTATGTTATAAGGGGAACCCAGGTAAAATTGTTTTGACAGGAGGTCTGAAATTGAGTGAAATGGACAAAAAAGCATACGGTTGCCATAGAAACAAAACCAGAGTCTTATTTTTTGGAAAAATCTGGTTTTCTGATAAAAAAGAAGAAATTTTGAGAAATATATATTACATAGCTTAAAAGGGGAACCCCTGCCCAATTTTTTTTTTTGGAAGGAGGTCTGAAATTATGTGTAATGGACAAAAGAGCATTTGGTGGCCATGGAAACAAAACCAGAATCTTATTTTTTTTTAATAGAAAAATCTGTTTTTCTGATAAAAAAGAAGGAATTTTAAAAGACATGTCTTACATAGGTAATAAGGGGAACCCCTGCCCATTTTTTTTGTTGGAGGGAAGTCTCAAATTGGGTGTAATGGACAAAAGAGCATTTGCTTGCCATGGAAACAAAACTAGAATCTTATTTTTTGTTTGGTAAATATGGTTTTATGATAAAAAAGAAGGAATTTTGAGAAATATGTATAACATAGCTTATAAGGGGCACCCCTGCCAACATTTTTTTGAAAGGGTCTGAAATTGGTTGTAATGGACAAAAGAGCACTTGATTGCCATGGACACAAAACCAGCAACTTTTTTGGTGAAAAATTGAGTTTTCTGATAAAAAAAAGGAATTTTGAGAAATATGTATTTCATAGGTCATAAGGGGAACCCCTGTCAAATGTTTTTGGAAGGAGGTCTGACATTGGGTGTAATGCACAAAAAAGCATTTGGTTGCCTTTGAAAAAAAAAACAGAATCTTATTATTTTTTTTTGAAAAGTCTGGTTTTCTGATGAAAAAAGAAGGAATTTGAAAAATATCACATAGCTTATAAGGGGAACCCCTGCCCAAATTTTCTTTGGAAAGAGGTCAGAAATTGGTTGTAATGGTCAAAAGAGTATTTTGTTGCAATGGAAACAACACCAGAAACTTTTTTTGGGAAAATCAGGTTTCCTGATAAAAAAGAAGGAATTTTGAGATTATATGTAATACATAGGTAATAAGGGGAACCCCTACCCATTTTTTGGGGGAAATTGTCTGAAATTGGGTGTAATGATAAAAAAGCATTTGGTCGCCATGAAAACCAAATCAGAACTTGGGGTTTCTGTTAAAAAAATGAAATTTTGAGAAATATGTATAACATAGGTTATAAGGGGAACCCCTGCCCAAATTTTTTATGGAAGGGGGTGTTAAATTGATTACAATGGATGGGGAAATTCAAAAATAACTATGGTTGCCATTGAAACTATACTAAAAACTTTAAATTTTGAGAAAATCGTAATTACTGTTGATAATTGTTAATTGTTGTGTTTTTATTACAGCTATATGTATTACTTAGTTAATTAAGGGGAAAACATGCCCAAATTTTATTTTGAAACAAGGTAAGAAATTTGAAGTAAAGGATAAGTGTGCATTGAGTTGCTATGGATACCAAGCCAGAAACTTATAATTTTGAGATAAACGTATTTTCTTCTGCATATAATAATTTGATTTCAGCAATATGTATAAACTAATTTATAAGGGGAACCCCTGCTCAATTTTTTTCCAAAGGGAGTTCCGTAATATCTTGAAATCCGATTTTGGAGTTCGTTTGGGATACTTTTGTGTTTCGCTTGCCAACACAGTTATCACTAGTTATTATTACATGTATTATTTTTTTTCTTCTTCCAATAATTCTTGTCCGAGCGATTATTTTGAAATGGCTGGACCAATTGATTTCAAACTTGGGACACAGTTAGATCACTATCTGAAGTTATTCACAATGGGTTATAATTTTTCAAAATGGCCGCCATTTTCAAGATAGCCGCCAAAATACGTCAAAATTTCAACATTTTCGGATTTCAACGAAAAGTGATTTCTAGGTAGATTTTGAGGCTGCGAATAAGGTTGAATCATCGAATGGGGAGTCTGGGGTGACATCGGCTATTGCTTGCAATTGCAAATCTAGTTCTTCTTCTTATTATTATTCTGTTTTTCTTCTTCCAATAATTTTTGTCCGAGCGGTTATTTTGAAATGGCTGGACCAATTGATTTCAAACTTGGCACACAGTTAGATCACTATCTGAAGTTATTCACAATGGGTTGAAACTTTTCAAAATGGCCGCCAGTTCCAAGATGGCCGCCAAAATACGTCAAAATTTCATCATTGTCGGATTTCAGCGAAAATTGATTTCTATGTAGATTTTGAGGCTGCGAATAAGGTGGAATCATGGAATGGGGAGTCTGGGGTGACATCGGCTATTGCTTGCAATTGCTAATCTCTTTGACACATTCCCCGTTTCCCTTCTTTTTTCTAGTTATGTCATCCCAGACAACGTCGGGGTGACATGTTGTTATTCTACGTTTCTTCTGATTATTATTCTTCTTTTTCTTCTTCCAATAAATTCTTGTCCGAGCGATTATTTTGAAATGGCTCAATGGAATGATTTCAAACTTTGCATAAAGTAGGAACACCATCTGAAGTTATATGCTGTGCGTTTAAAATTTTCAAAATAACCGCTATTTTCAATATGACCGCCAATTTACGTTGAAAAAATGGGGATTCTATATCTTAGGAACTACTACCAAAATACTTCAAAATTTCAACGTTGTCCGATCTCAACGAAAATTGATTTCCAGGTAGATTTTGGGGCTGTGAATATGATGGAATCGTCAAATGGGGAGTCTGGGGTGACATCGACTATTGCTTGCAATTGCAAATCTAGTTATTATTCTTATTTTTATTTTTCTTCCACATATTATTGTCCGAGCGATTATTTTGAAATGGCTCGATGAAATGTTTAGAAACTTTAAATGATGTTGGACCACCATCCAAAGTTTTATGTTAGGCATTTAAAATTTTCAAAATGGCTGTCATTTCCAAGATGGCCTCCAAAATATGTCAAATTTCAACATTGTCGGAATTCAACGAAAATTGATTTCTAGGTAGATTTTGAGGCTGCGAACAAGATGGAATCAACGATTTAGTTGTCTGGGGTGACATCGGCTATTGCTTGCAATTGCAAATATAGTTGTTGTTTTGATTTGAGAATTCTTGTGACACTTACAAAAAAGTAAATATTGCATGGACAGCAAACATCTTTTAAAACCTACTGATATTTGATTTTGATCAAATGTCAATGATTGTATGCTTATATTGTAGAGCATCCTTCAAAAAGAAGACTTCATAAACAAATGACTGACCTTAAAGCTGCTCTTTCAGGGATATGACGTGAAAGCTTGAAATTAACTGAGCGTATACTCGACAATCCCCATCAAGATTAGGTATACCAGTATATTGTACATCATTATAGTTGCACAACTGGCCACTGACGTTTTTCTTTTACATTGGATAAGATCTAGTATTGATTGAAATAGCTTGTTCCTTGGTACAATTTGATATTTGACACAATATTTCTTGCAATTCCTGTTATCCATTTTATTACATAATCATGCAGGTATGAGTAATTTACACAATTCTATTTCATTTTATTTGGAGTTCATGTAGTCATGTCCATCTTATTTCTCACACCTGTATCTGAGTAATATATAAAAATACAAAAATACCAAAGATGCATGATAAACGGTTATTTTCGTAATGCTGTACACGAATGGGTTACCTCTCATCTGCAGCACTAAAAATAAACAATTTGGAAAGCTTTCGATCCGAAAGTAGTAAAATAGAAGTGCTCATTACCAAATATATTGAAAAAAGGTGTATAGATAACAAATTAGATGTCTGGCATTTGATAATTTAGGAATTTTTTGGTTACATTTTTATTATGAAACTAATACTTAACTTTTTAAAATAATTTTCTTGTATTCATTTAATTTGTTCAAAACTAAGGAGTATCTCCCTCTCGCATAGCTCTGCCCTTAGCTGATTTTTTGGATTTCTGTTTAGATCGTATTCATAATTCGTTCTCTTTCAAGTTCTACACATTTTTCGGCTTTGGATTTCCAAATGTTTTGATTTTATCTAAAATTAAGCGACATAAGTTGTCGAACTGCGCATATGCAGAACACAAATTAACAGTAACTTCGCTATTTTTTATTTATTTATTTGTTATCTGTTTTATTTTTAGTCTGATGTAATTAAACCTCACTAAAATATTATGTTTTTACAGATCGTCTTTTAAACATCCAACCTTTCTGTTTTTTATCGTTTCCTTTAAGATGCCTCAAAGATCTTCCTTCAAGAATATAACATCACTAAAGGCACCATTATCAAAAATAAATACTGCGGCAATGCAATGGTGAGCTTTGTTTTATAACCGACACGTGAACCAGTTTTTATTTCATTTCTGCAAACTGCATGTACACCAGGAAAAAAATACATTGATAATATAATTCTGTTGTTCCAGTATGATATATATCATGAGTTTCCTTGTTACCCAGATTGTCCATTGTGCATGTAAATGACTTTCGTTGAAAGCATGTTCTCTCTGTTTAATATCGAAAAAAAATCATGTCCGTATTTTTATATATTTTAATCATTTTGGCACTTTTTGGGGCTAAATAAATGAAATATGAACATTTTTGGAAAAAAGTTCCATTCTTGAATTTTTAAAATTAATCCTTTCCCTACTGGAGCAATTGTGGCCTTTTCCGTATTTTCATTTCTTTGCACATTTATGCAAATTATATGCAAATGAAGGGATGCTGGATAAAGTTTATGCTTTCATTACATGAGTTCAAGAATGGCAATCTGGGGGAAGACAGCATTGGAGGAAAATTGGGATGGGATGAAGGGGCAGGGCGGTGGTTAGACGACTACCCCTACAGAAAATGGGTATTTTTCGTGTTTTTATGGAACAAAAGTCAACCTAGATAGCCGGAAGTGACGTCAAATATATATTTCATTGCATTATTAGCTAGAACTACTTAACATGTCCTTTGTACTTATCAATGACTGTCATTGGTCGACAAACACAATCTATAGAGAAATATACGGATATCCAGTACTGACAACATTCCTTGATTTCTATATTTTCTGATTTGCTGAGCCTTATTTCCTCCAGCTGGTTGAAAAACCTCCTTCAGCAAGAGTGTTTGTGCTTCTGGATCATTTTTCTATATTACC
>MJUU01015861.1:115069-127226 GCA_002080025.1 Modiolus philippinarum | reverse complement strand
TTTGTTTTTCTACCTGTCTGTCTGTTGTTTGTTTACATGCCCAGAAAATTGATATCATAACAACATAAATTCTTCTTGAAAATTTGTGTGGCCCTTAAAAGGGCCTTTTAAGACATCTCATCTGCTGTAATTTGTGAAGATACCTGCTGGTGGCTCTTCTGTATATTCAATTCTTCTTTGAGCTTCAGACTGGTCTTCCTTTTAATGAAGTAAAGCCCATTTCTTCTTTGACGGGTAGTTATATCTAAAGGTATAGCATCCTTTCTTTAGTTGTCTCTAGATGAGTTTTACCAACAGTTTCCATCATTCTCCCTACTTTTATGCTACTTAGCTATAGATGTATATATCCTCTTTCATTTGTTTTTTACTTTTTTAAGATATCTTTGAAAATGGAAGAGTTACAACCATTTTAATAACAGGGATTAGTCCTCAGATTTGAATTATTCAAACAGATAAATATTTGTTTTACATGTCTATGGGTGGTCATTTTTGAGTCCAGATTTACATGTATTTGTAGAGACTTTGTCTCATGTGCATTCACTCCATATCCTTTTATTCACCATTAACAGCTTGTTATTGGACGGATCAGAACGAAACTTTGTAAAATGATTGGAAATATGATGGAAAATATGCAGAATGATTGTTATTACTGAGATGACATAAACAGAGGTCTAATAGATACGAGAACACAATTAGGTCCTTTAATAGTCGTTGTGTACGAATATAGTTCCTAAGAAAATAGTGCATTTCTCTGAATTCTGTTTTCACTGCTTTATACTACATATTTTGTATGTTTTATGGGTTCAAATGAAAGAACAGACATTATAGAACATTTAAAATAAGGCATTGAGTTTTAAATCAATGTGCAATTAGTGATTAGGTCAAGTGCAAAAAGGTGAAATTTGCTATATTCGGAACTCATCTATCTTTGCCAATGAGGGTTCCCTCAGTTCTGGGAAATTTCAAATAAACTGAAACGTTGAAAGTTCATAGTTTTTGTATATTTTTTACACTAAGGCTGTTCTGTAAGTATGCCAAATGTCATGAGAATTGCGGAGGTGAAATTTTTTTAATTGATCTTTACATTTGTTTATTTTTACAAAGACAAATAGGGGAGAAATAATTGTGTTCTCGTTCCAAAAGGTTTAGAATTCAGATGTATGGAGGGCTGTATTGAACATAAATACATGAACGAGAATAGTCGTCACTGGTAGGAAAAGTGTTAAACGTGTTCAATAAGCTCGCGTTAGAGTATCTTATCTACATTCGGGGCCTGGGTGGCCGAGTGGTAAAGGTAGTTCTGCTACCTATACAACCACTGTAGTCTATCACCACTGCGGTGTGAGTTCGCGCCCAACTTTGTACATTACAAAAAGGGTGCACTCGACTTACAATCGTAAGGGACAGTTACCTGCCAAAGGTCCGTGGTTCTCTCCGGGCACTCCGGCTTCCTGCACACAGTGTGTATCTTATCAACATTCGGGGCCTGGGTGGCCGAGTGGTTATGGTGGTTCTACTACCCATACAACCACTGTAGTCTGTCACCACTGCGGCGTGAGTTCGCGCCCAACGTTGTGCATTACAAAAAGGGTGCACTCGACTTACAATCATAAGTGACAGTTACCTGCCAAAGGTCGGTGGTTCTCTACGGGCACTCCAGCCTTCTCCACCACTAAAACTGACCGTCATGAGATAGCTGAAATACTACTGAAAGTTACGTTAAACCCAATGTCAATTAATCAATCAGTCAATCTTATCTACATTAGATTGAGTTTTGATACTGATATGCTGTAGATCATCACCGTCAATATTGAATTATAACAACTCGTAGACAAAACTTATAAAGATATCATTATTTGAAAGACGAGACATAAAAACTACTTCTTAGCTGGTGAAGATATCCTTTGTGATATATTAGATAACGTAAATAAGAATACACTGTCCGTAGTTATAAATAAAGCGATTTATTTTTCCACACCATTTCAGATTTTGTATCTAAAAAAAAGAAAGAATATGGCTATTATAATAAGGTTTTAATAAAGTCATTTTCCGAATTTATCACACTGATATTAAGGTTGCCGCACCAGAAACATCAAAACGTTGAAGTAACTAGCGTCATGTGTTATATAGATTCAGATGTTCTGAAAATAGGAAGAAATGCTACAGCTGGAATTCAAGTAGTTTGTGTCATGAATCATTTCAAAACATGCAACCACCCCTCTTCAGCCTCTGCCCAAAAAACCCAGCGAATACAAAAATTAATGGACAAAAAGAAACAAAAACAACAAACAAAACAAAACAAAACAAAGAAAATAAACAAAAAACAAAACGAAACAAAAAAAACCAAAAAAAACCAACAATACAGAAAAATGATATAAAACAAAATACAAAAATATATGTTTGGTAATGGTTAAAAAAAGTAATCGAGTTGGTACATGTACATATCGTTGAGAACGAAACAATAATCTTGCACAATGCATGCTTTTCAGCTTTTTGGTGATATTTGTTTGTTACTTTGTGTGTGTGGTTTTTTTGGCATTCAAAACCATTTCAATCAATTTCAATCTAACATGCCAAAAAAATAATTTAAAAAAACCAAACAAACAAACAAAAAAAAACAAATACAAAAACAAACAATACAAAAATCATAAGAAAATGAAATAAAACAAGACAAAACAAAAACAAACCAAAACAAAACAAAAAATCGTGGAAAGATAATGAAGCAGAAAGCCCTTTTTAGTTTCAGTTTTATGCTCAACCATCCATTACAATCCATTTCAAACTACTTATTTAAGCAGGGGTTCCTCATTTATTTTAGGCATACATATTAAATAAGATGTTTTAAAAGAACTCGTATCACTGCAATTTATGTGTTGTTACTGGGTATTGTTCCTTATGTATTTTAACCATAACACAACACTTTTCAACAACAATATCAGCAGGGTTTCCTTTTACAATCAATGCAATGCACATTGCTGTAATCAAAACATTCCAAGTTTCTTGTGAAAAACTACCAAGATTTCCTCTAATAATTTAGTTGAAATATATTGCTGAAATCGTCACAATGTGTAGCAGAATACCTTTTCTTTTTTGGTTTTCATGGCAACTAAAAGCTTTATTTTCCAGAATTTGGTCAGTGCGTACCGAAATAGTATAGGTACATTAAATACATAATTCTGAATAATAATATGTGTACAAAGAACTGCTGTAACTGGAAGGAAAAACAAAATACCGAGGTTTAACATCTATATCACAACCATTGAACAAACAAATTTTGGCAGGGATTCCCTTATAATTAATGCAACACGTAATGCAGGCAAAAACTCTCTAATTCCTCCTTTCAAAAAGGGGAGACTGGGCCCTTTCAATTTTATATGTAAATGCTTCTGAAGCCGTTAAAATAGAAAATACAATTTTTCTAAAATTTCAGTTTTCTTATTTTCGAATCCATGCTCATTTAAGGCTCTATTATCCATTACAACCAATTTTTGACGACCATTCCAACAAATTGAGCCCGAGCTTCCTTACAATCTAGGTCATACATATTGCTGAAATCAATACATTTTTGAAAGGAACTGACACTATCTGCCCCCACTACTTTTATTTTCTTCCTTTTTAAAATTGTCAATAATTTCATATACCTTTTTTCAGTTTATTAAGTCTTAAAAAGTGTGGTGATGTACAAAACTTGAACTAATTAATAAATAGTACAAGTAATAGTAAGTAAGGAATAATTATATGTGAAAATATCAACTTGAAGCTATTTTTGTTATTTAATCTTACCAAACATTCCGAAATGGCCATACAGCTCATTAAAATTATTTCAGTTGGAGTTAACATATGTGTTATGGTCTCATGTTCATTTACTCCATATCCTTTCGTAAAATATTTCATACAGGAGTTTGTCTTTTATTGCAGTGTGGAGTTGGTAAAACAATTCCCCGTGGTAGAACTGTATGCTCTTTATTTTTCTTAGATATGGTGTACTTGTACATGAGATAATATCTCATGTGTACACTTTGTTCAATTACTATTATCTAAATTCATGTAAATTCTGAAACCTAAGGATTAACTCTCTCCATCATAGTTTTGTCCTTAGCAATATTTGATATTACTGATTATTCGGATTGTTTGGTTTTATGCATTTTAAACATTTTTTGAAATTATGGATTTCCTTTGTTTGGGTTCTAGTGCTGCTGATGAGGAATTAATTTCCGAAATGGCCATACAGCTCATTAAAATTATTGCAGTTGGAGTTAACATATGTGTTATGGTCTCATGTTCATTTACTCCATATCCTTTCTTAAAATATTAAATCTTGCTATTTAAATTTCAAACGTGGTTGTTTATATGTTGCATTTGTCTTCTATTTGTCTTTTTGTCAGGCAACGGAAAACAAAAATTGTAAGAACTTTTTCCCAGTTTCTTTATATGTTGCTGACTAACCCACATCCATGACTCAATGACCACTTATATGGTATCACTCGAAAGTCAATGAATTCCGCTAAAACCGCAAACTGGTGCTTGTGGTCGTATTGAACTTGCAAAGCGCAGTGTTGAAGGCCTCATGGTGACTTCAAGATGAGGAACAACAATAAAAGCGGTATTCCGTCGCTTGATATCAACATGTAGTTGTAGAGACTTTGTCTAATTGGCATTTACTCCATACCCAATACTGATCAAATAAATTTATAAGATCAAGTACATATGAAGACTAAGAATCCTGTAAAATTTGAAGAAAATCTGTGTGTCTTCATTTCACAACTTACTCGCTTATGTAATAGTTGAACAGCGATTTTGTCACTAGATCGAAATTACTTCCTCAAAAAATTATACATCAAGGGTATATTCACTCACTGTGGCGAATATCACTGAAGCTTTACGGTCGTCATCATGATTTGACAGACCGTTACAATGCTTCTATTTTACAAATTAGAAGATTATAGATATCTTTGGGGAGATCTAGAGTTTATTATCGGACTGACAAACACAGATAGTGATAAAACGGGAATTTTTAAGGGCAGTGCGACGGGTGCCACGCGTTGAGCAAATCAAGCTTGCCGTACCTGAGAACCTGATGATACTCCTGTTTTTGTTTATTTGTTTTGTCCTTGTCATCTATCACAACTCTGATGGAAAGGAATTGCCATGGTTTTAGATTTTTTATTATGGATGTTTCCTCTTTTCTCATTGTTGCCTCGGTATTCGTTTGCCAATGTATCCGAAAAGTTGTGTGACAAAGATCTGTCTTTGCTGAATATTTAAAAGCCCTAAAATCCTTCAAAATTTAACAAATTATAAAGGCGCTGCGTTTTTACCTAGAGCATATCGGCTCTTATGATCCTGTAAAATTTGAAAATAAAGCGGTTCTGAGAAGTTGTCCTTGGACCTATACCTCTACATTGACAACTCTGGACGTCTGAAAAAGCTTTACGACACACGTGATTATTTCGACATTTCAACAGTGAATTTCCCCATTTTTGTGCTGTATCTTTGCAAAATCTCCGGCATAAGACGTCTTTATTTCACAACTCATTCGCTATTACCGTGGCTGTAGTTCGTACAGCATTTTTGTCAAAAGAGCAAAATTAATATCTCAAAAACTTGTACATTAAGGGTATGTTCAATTACTGTTGCAATTGTCACTACAGAATACTTACGGTCGTCACCATGACAGACCATTACAATGTTTCTATTTCACAGATGAGATTAGATATCTGGGTAGATCCAGAGATTATTATCCGACAAACACCGACCACATGTATGACAAAACCGGACTTTTTACTGGCAGTGTGACGGATGTACGCGTGGAGCATATCATGCTTATTCCTCTGGAGCAACTTATGATACCTCAGTTTTTGTCGGGTTTCTCACTGCTACATGTAGTGTTTTAGTTTTGTGGCGTTCTTTTTCATCTTTGTTTATTTCTTTTGTCTTTGCCATGCTGTCTCAATTTGTGTTTGATATGAATTGCCGTGATTTCGTATTTTTGATTTTGGATTTCCATCTTTCATCATTTTTGCTTCGGTATTCGTTTACCGTTGTATTGTATAGAAAGGTTTTTCAACTCCCACAATGAAAAAACGGAATCCTACTACCATTGACTTTTTCTAATGTCGGTTTCCGAGTTCACGTTTTTGTTTAGTTTGTCCTTCTTTTATGTTATTCTGATGAAGATCTCTTGATATTAGTGACATATAATTTTCAGTCAGTGTAGGTGTTTCCTGTTGTGTTTTATTTTAAATAAAAGCAACTAATTAGCGTGAGAAGTTCATAAAGGATTATCGGAACTAAGAATACACCATCCCACACTTAAGGATATATGTTTTTAAAGATCTTATTTTGCAGCACTTGCAATAAACGTTGAAAGCAGTGCTATTTTTGTCTATAAAGAACATAAAAGAGCAGTATTCCGAGTATTTAATATCCGATTTTACCAGAATGATATAAATTGGAGGAAAAAATTAATAGATCAGTGTACTTTTGAATTAAAACAAGTCAACAGTCTAAACATGCAAATGTTTTTACAAATTTAGTCTAATAGAATGTTTCTCAATCATCAGGTTACGGTATATGATGATTTACCTAACATGGGATATATGACCTCGCCATTTCTTTGTTAAATGTATCTGATCTCAACCTCTGGGGTGCAAAAATTGATTCCAAGATTCTGAGATTTTAGAAATTTAGCAACTGTTTGAATTAAATATTTTTGCTATGCTGTAGCTATTTAAGCTATGATTTGTTGATAGATAAAATTAGTGGTATAAGTAGGCTTACACAGTTCCGAGAAATTAACCAAAATCTTAATGCTATTTGAATTGAATCATAATTCATCATCTGGCATCAATGTATCAATTAGAACAATCATATTTTGTTTAAATGTTAAATTTCATTAAAATTTAACAATTATATTTTGGTAAATTGTAATAAAAAGCATAACCTTTCCATTAAGTTTATCAAAATGAAACATATTTTTACAAGATTTTACGGTGTCTTCCCGATTGTCCCACTTTTTCAAATTACGAGTAAAAAAGGTAAGAAAAAATGTGGGACAATTGGGAATGTTTGTATAAGAATTGTTTTGACAGTGTTTTGTTTGTGAAAACATTGAATTAATAATGACTTTCAATTACAGGTAATGTTTATAGGTAAATAATATGACAATAAAAAAAAACAGTGTTTTTCTTCAAGATTTTATTTTTTCAATGCATAAGACATTATTATAACAATATCAATGAATATTAATGAAACAAAATAATATTTGTCATTGAAATTTTCATACATACATATACATGTAGCACTATAAGTTCCACGATAAAACACATTCATAATCACATTTAAATGCACAAATAGTAAGAAATTAGTTCAAATGTAACAAATATGAAGCAGTGTCCGCATACTGAATTACACACAATTCTCTGTTGAGTAGTTGTTGTTTGAGTTGCTGAAGTCGTTGTCCCAGTTGTACATACTTCCGTCTCTTGGTTGGTCGTACTCCTCCGGCTCGGTATTGGATAAGTGTGACTTCATTGGCTGCCTGTTCTTCTTTCAAATGGTCGCGTAACTTGTAGATGTTTGGGTGTGGTACCTGAATCATCTTCATACTGCTGTGTCATCCCTCAAGGTGGTTGGTTGTTCTCGGTCCTTCAGTTTGGTGGTGGTTCCACAACTGTCTGTTTCCTTCAACCCAGTATGTCATTGCTAGATGTCGAGCAACGCCATATCCATGTTTTATGACTCATGAATGCGGCATCGTCAATAAACATAAAATAAACTGGCAAAGTTTACAATTGCTGTCATCCGTTGCCCGACAAAAAGAACAATAGAAAACAATCACAACATTTAAACACAGGACTGTCTCTCATCGAGTCAATGGTAAGAAAAAATGCAAAAACTCGGAGTTGCATAATAAACAGTAAATTTCGTTATGCTGTACACGTGTTTCAAGAAGTAACCTCAAGAAAAAAAATAATATAATCATGAGATGTGGGCACAATAATCAGGTGGTCAGATTACAAATTTGAAACTACAAAAAATAAAATGCCAAAATTTACACACAATTCTCTGTTAAGTAGTTGTTGTTTGAGTTGCTGAAGTCGTTGTCCCAGTTGTACATACTTCCGTCTCTTGGTTGGTCGTACTCCTCCGGCTCGGTATTGGATAAGTGTGACTTCGTTGGCTGCCTGTTCTTCTTTCAAATGGTCGAGTAACTTGTAGATGTTTGGGTGTGGTACCTAAATCATCTTCTTCATACTGCTGTGCCATCCCTCAAGGTGGTTGGTTGTTCTTGGTCCTTCAGATTGGTAGTGGTTCCACAACTGTCTGTTTCCTTCAACCCAGTATGTTGTTACATAGTCCGTAAATGGTGTGATGTTGGCGGTTGAGTCAGAGTTCTCCATGTCTTCCAATGCGTTGAACCATATTTCTTCTACCTCGGTCTGTGGTACCAGGGGTAGTGCTGCTGCTCTCCTAATAAGTCGGTGAATCTCTGGTTCCTCTTTGTAGTTGGTGACAAGTCCTGTTGACTGAACCTTGCGCCATAGACACTGTGTATAATGGAAAAACAACCCCTGATTTCAATACCAGGGAAAGTAGCCCGGGCAGCATTCTGGACGGCGGTCTCGTTATCAATAAAAAACGTTGTTGGTTGAAGTCAAATTTGACGTTCAGTGCAGGCATTCTTCAGAAGGTCGAATAGTCGGATGTATATGTCCTCGGACTTTCCGGGTAGCAGTGCAAAAACAAGTGGAAACATTTCACCATCAACAAGTGCATGGAGAGTATGTAGTTGTGTGAAGAGTGGTGGACATGTGTAGAATGTTCCATCTGCGTAAATTGTGTTGTTGTCGTTGTTTGCAAGTAGTTGTAGACTGTTGTCAGTGGCGAAAACTAGTATCCTGTCGAATGTACCATCATTGATCAGAAGAAATATATCGTGTGCAGTAGTCAGAGTCTATTCATCTTGAAGATTTATGTCTATAAGTGAAGTTGGAAGTTGTGGTATGAGGTTTTCTCGCTGGCGATATAAACTAGATTTAGCTGAAGGAAATGTAGGTAGCTGCTCAACCATTCGTTGGGTGTTATCATTCCGTTCTTGCGTACGTAATTTAGCTATTTCTTGTTTGTAAATTGCAGGAACAGGAGTTGTTTCTGCTCTACATCTCTTTTTAATATATTGAAGAACTTTGTTTGCTTCAAGTTTGGCTGGGTTTGGTGGGTGGTTATGTACCAGGTTGAAACCAATTGGTCTGTTGTTTAGTGTACGTATCGTTGCAGGACAGGTTCTGGTGGAACATCTCCAATAAACTCTATCATTGCGTCTGTTCTTTACCTGGAAACGGTAATCTTGGTAAACAAGGCTCTGTCCACCGCGTTCATTGTCGACATAAGTGACTTGTAACTGAGCATTTGCCATCTAATTTTAACTGAGGTAAAACTGAGAATGGTATGACCACTTTTCCCCCGTATTATATAGTATTGGTGATTAGTGCTAAATTGGCATCCCAAACTCTTAGAATTATAGTGATTCTTGGATGTGTTCACTTGGCATCACATACTCATTCTAAATCAACATGACATGAACTATGTTCCATTATCACCTAAAGCTCATATCAATTATATCCTTTTATTTGATTAATTTGACTATTATATATAATATAATAAGTTGATAAATAGAAACAAAAATTAACACATAGACAAAAGTGATAAAATCTTATTTAAAAATTGGAAAAATGGATATCACAAAGTTATTTTGTAAATATATTTTTAAAAATAACTATTAAAACTAATATTATAATTAAAAAAAAAACAAATGCTCTTATTAAAAATAATTAATTATATTTCAATATTGTTAAATAAACAAGAAATTAAAATGTTTATTTAATACCCTTGATTACATGAAAAAAATGTGGGACAATCAGAACTACAATTTTTTTAAAAAGTGGGACAATCGGGAATAAACCGATGTTACAGGTAAAATTCAGTTAAAATACAGGTAAATAATTTACTGCAAGTTAGAAACAAACTTTAATTGTTAAAACAAAATAACACTCTATGTTATTTATGCCTGTAATTAAAAGTGGGCAAACCAGGATGACACCATGATGTTATTCTGTTTTATCCATGATTGTTTTATTTGACGATTTTGCTGTCGAATACATCGGTAGAAGAATACTGAATAACAAAAAAAAAAGATAATAACAAAAAATAACAATATAGGTAAAAATCAAGAAGAGATGCATGGCAGTATAGACAAAACAAAAATGATAAACGTAACATGTTTTAAAAAATTAAACAAAAATGAAAAAAGACCTAACGAACCAGATTTTACATATATATGCATGAATTACTTAACATTCTAAGTTAAATAAAACTATTATTTTACTGCGAAATTATCAAAATCTTATTTAATTTTGGTTTCAAGGGACTGAAATATTTTCAGTTAACTATCATTTACAGTATAAAGTCTCATATAAATGAGTATTAAAGTTGTTTTCATTATGGCCTTCAAAATGTCTTCTGTGCTTTTTTTTTCTTGAACTTGGCCTAGAGTACAAAAAGTAAAATTCTAAATTTTATGTCTAATGAAAATGTGTTTCCTGTTATCTTTTTTATTTTATTTTACACCATTTGTAAGGTGAAACTTCTTGGTGATTTGGATTAATGATTAATAACAAGGAATAAACCCTTGCACTTGGCCACAGGAGAAAAAAAGAAAGCGCAATTAAGGACCTATAAGTCACAAACAATAAGCAAAAGAAATGATACTGTAGTCTGTCGGAACTACATCTTATGACACGGCTACTTCCCTTATCATTCAGTAAATAAGGGACACATCTCTTCCAGTTAAAATTAATTACTGACGCCCAACTTCCTGTTTTTTTTTCTCTCCAAAATTCCAATAGCAATAATTAACTACTGAATTTCTGCCAAATTGGTTGGCATTTTCACAGAATATGATTCCATTGTACTATCACAACTATTGCAACTACAGAATGAGAACTTGAAGGCGTTAATACAGAAGTTTCTGATTTTGACATTTCTAATTCAAACAAAACAGCAGCTGTAGGAGGAAATTACTCTCAGAAGTTTCAGGAAATTGATTTTTTCGATATCAATAATTATTTGGAGGAGACAGAAAATCAAAATACAAAGTAAAAACGATTTCTGACAAAAAGCTGTTAAAATAAAAGAAAAAAATGAAAGGATTTGGAATGAATGTACATGCGACAAAACCTATCTGGTAAATACAGCAGTACAAAACGAAATTGAAAGTCTGAAAGCCAATTGCCAAAATGAAATATTTTGTACATTTTTGCTTTCTGTGACAAAAAAAATGAAACTGAATACGAGAGGGTTTTTGGAGTAGTCTTGATAGGTATCTCTGCCTAACAAAACTAAAATCTGAACATAAATACACAATGCAGAACAGTAATAAAGGCAAAATACAAACGATTCAAATTTATTGTTTATGACAATTAACTGAAGGCCTGTGAAGGGGTACTGACATTTTTTTTTGAGTTTTATTTTAATTACGTGTGCATTTACCGCTTCATTGAACTTTTTTATTTTTCATATCTAACATTTGCAACAAAAGGAATGAGAGGAGCAAAACGATCTCAAGCTTGATTACAGTCAAGCTAGATGACATTGAAATTGGAAAATATTCGTCAAGAGACTAGAGGTATTTAAACAACACGTTAAAGAGAGACAAACAAAAACAAGGACGGGGAAGACATGAACATTAAAAAATTAACTTACACAAAAGTAAAAGGAATTGAAAATGAAAATTGAGTTGGGTGATGCATGCTGAGTGGTTCAAATATCAGTTTTAATCATTGGTCCATTTATTGTACGTATTAGACGTAATGAACAAGTCTTTCAAACTTAATTGAATGATGTCAAGATCAATTAATCAAGGTCACAATAATGGCAAATTTATTAAATCACGTTAATAACACTAAGTAAAAGCTTGCTCACCGATGCGGACTAATATGTAGATACAACTATTTGTGCACGGATAGTAATTGTTACTTTTGTCTAAAAAGACGCCAAGACTTATGAAGATAAATGTAGTGACAAAAGTAAAATTCCGGTAGGAATAATCAAATTAATGTAACCAATAAAATGAGTGATGATAAAGTGCGAATAGGTC
>MJUU01015861.1:69072-98203 GCA_002080025.1 Modiolus philippinarum | reverse complement strand
TTTCTTGTTTTACCTTTTGGTCGTTATAAGTGGATTTAAATACAGACTAGATTTTAGATTTAACATCACAAGGCTTAACATACTTACTTGCCCAAATGAGGAACAAAATAAATAAACGAAATCACGGATAACACGTACACGACAAAATAAGCATTTATTACTTTTTAGCGAAAATATGTTCTGTTAAGAGTATATATCATATACCCAATCTGATACGGCCATATCAGACCGCCTGGTTTTGAAATATCCATATCAGCCCGGGTGTTATGACAACTCTTTATTGGAAGTATATCATAAACATATTAATACATGGCCTTTTCCATATCAGCACGGTTATCATCCCACGACCCATATCAGGAGTCCCGGGATGATAACCGTGCCGATATGCAAAAGGCCGTGCATTAATCTCTATATATAAATAAGCGCTTACAAAGTCATGTAAAATATTCAATTGATAAAAACATACCCTGAGTAAAGTATATTTAGTTTCTGCAGAAAGCCATTTAGGGTAATGTAAGAGTTAAGATCAGAAGTAAAAAGTCAGCTAATGAAAGAGCTTTCAATGAGTGATGCATTGCGTAGATCTGAATAAATATTTCATAAAATTAAAATATCGAAACTTTCGTAAAAAGTTTTTGTTATTGATTATATTTAGCTACTTAATAGCTCTAAGAAGAAGAGAAACAGTCTACCATCATCTACCCAATTAAGATAAATAGACGTGATGCATTCTCGTACTACTAGATTGGTTTATCTATTTTTTTCACTTGAATACATAGCTTTGAAACAAAGTTTACTATTCTTACTTCCTTCTCAGTTGGATAGGAATTCATAATATTGGAATAGAATGACGTAATAAAGTGGGACATAGTTCTACTAACAACGACAACGTTTTTTTTTTCTTTTTCTTTTTTTTTGCAACAGAAATTATGTTATGGGAAGTNATTTTTTTTTTTTTTTTTTTTTTTTTGTTTTTTTTTGCAACAGGTATTATGTTCTGGGAAGTGAACGGCAGCAAAAAAATAAATAAATAAATAAAATAAAATAAAAATAAAAATGTAAAGCAGGGAGACTTCAATTAAGTTTGAAGTATTTATGATGTAGAAGCAAAGCCAATTGTTGAAGGCGTGGTAACCTAATATATAGTAAACAAAATTAAAAGCGTTGTTAAATGGTTAAACCGCATGTATTTGTGACATTTTGTCTCATGTTCATTTTATTCAATAATGTTTCATTTTTGGAAGTGTTTCAGGATGCAATAGCTTCCCTTGTCACGATAAGATTCAATGAACAGTACTATGAAATCAAATCGGATGCATAATTGGTAGGTTGTGAAGCGGTAGAAAAAAGTCTTAGTGCCTTCACAATAATCTGACCGCTCCGGTGCAAAATATTTAATAGCAACTTATATCGAGGGTTAATTTGACATTTTAAATTAATTTCTTCACAAGAAGAAAACTTAAAAAAAAATAAAAAAATAAAAAAATCGGGTGAGGAAATTAACGAAAACGTGCTTGGCGAATAAATAGATTGTCAAATTTTATCTATCACATGACCAACATATCACGAGATGAACACTACATTGTGAATTTAATGCAGAAATTGTAGCTGTGAAGTATAGAAGAAGACAAGCACTTCAATACAAAAGATGATTCAATTGACATTTTAATCGAAATTTAAAAACAAGAGTGCAATGCGATCTCAGGTAATGGAAAATTAACGAACACGTGCTTGGCGTATGAATTATATCTATCACATGACCACCATAGTCACGTGAAATAAGTATTTAGCTTGTCCAAGATGGCGTTCATCTGCATTACCATCATTTTTGCGTAATATGAATATACGCTGTATTAATATACTGATTTTCAGATGTAGAAGTCGTTTACGTGGTGAGGTGAAATGGCATTTGACATCCATTTTGAGCTTAAAGATGAGGAAAGCTTTCATTCCGTTATACAAGATATGTACCTGTTTACGAGAACGAGACATCCTAGAATGTGTTGTATTTTGTTTAGACTTGATCCAGTGTTCTCGGTAGAAATAAAATGTCTGCCACAGCGCCTGTCCTTTTTTTCATGATACCAGTGCCCTTTTCATCATGTCTACCCTTTGTTGTGGCGCAAGTGTTGTTTTGCTCGAATTTTATGTGCAAAAGATTTTGTCAATTTCCTTCTGGGAAACCTTTTCAAAGATCTGCTTCTGAAACTTGAGGCAATCTGGACTAAACTTCATCAAAATGGGTCTGTTTTAAAATTGTCTATCATATCGTTTTTAAAAAATTGTTTGATATTATTTGACCTTGTTGGAACCAAACATTGACACAACAGTCCTTTGATGGATCCAGTAAAAATTGTATTCTTCAGACCAATTTCCACTAGCAGTGAACCTACATTTTGGTTTGATATTGGGCGATTTTTTAACTGTGAAACCGAATTTGGCCTCAATGGTTCCTTTTTTGTCTGTATAAAAGTTGTGTGCTGCAGGTCAGAATCCTTCCCAAGATGGCTGCCAGCGGGAATTACTGGTTTAACATTAAACCCTGTGGGAAAATACATTCTAAAATCATTACTTGACTAGTTAAAACCAAACTTAGTTACAATGGTCTTTGAATAAGCTCCTTACAAAATTGCATGACAATTGTGCGTCATATCCCAAATAACTATCAAAGGGAAAAAAAATTGTCAGCACTTTGATTTAAGGTTGAAACAGAATGTTTCTTTGTTTTTGACTTTTTCACTCTAAACTACGGATGTCTGTTTATCCACATAATTAAAACAAAATTAAGAAGTGCGAAAACAGCAAGAAACAAATGCCTGATTATAAGAGTTTTCCAAATTTCATAAAAAAATACTCAAATTAAAAATTAAGAAGTGCGAAAACAGCAAGAAACAAATGCCTGATTATAAGAGTTTTCCAAATTTCATAAAAAAATACTCAAATTAAAAATTGGGTCGGTAGTTGAAGTATTGTTCCCCGGAATGAGGTAAAATCTTCTATGTAGTTAAACATTTGCATTTGCAAAAAAAAAAAAAAAAGAAAAAAAACGCAGATGAAAGAATATAGGAATTGCAAAAATTGAGAATGGCTGGTTGGCATAGGTTACAATTAACGCATTCTTTACCATAACAGTGACATTGGTAAATATCATTTTCAGTTACTTGAATTTTACAATGCCGAAGTATATACAGGATCTCTTCACAAAAGCTTTGCATTTTTTTTAATTGCTAAAATGAAGGCAACGGTAGAGATGAACTACATTTCGAAAATGTACGTCTAAATTTCATAGAAAACATCTTGACAGTTTTGAAAACATTGACATACAAATATCGCAGAAAGGAGTAAAGTGGACATTCGAAAATAAACAAACGCGGCAATTCATACTAAACACGAATTAAGACTGCATGAAAAAGACAAAAGAAAAACATACAAAACTGAACGAGAACACCACAAAACTAAAGCACTAGCATGAACCCCTATTAATACTTTTGATCTGCTCTACGCTTGGCAGCCTACACACTTCCAGTGAAAAGTCATTTTTGTCACTGTCGGTGTTATAGTGCAGTAATAATCTCTGGATCTAGCTAAAGAAAACTATTTTCATCCTAATAGAAACTTAGAGCTGGCCTGTCAAATCATGGTGGCCACCGTAAATCTTCTTAGTGACAATGGAAACAGAAAATAAACATACCCTTGATGTATTAGTTTTTGGAACAGTATTTTCGCTGTTTTGACCTAATATCTGTAAAAATTATAGCTGCACAACAATAAGCTGCGAAATTTAAGCACCATATGCTGGAGAAATGGGAATCCTACTGCTCAAAAAAGGTTCACTATTGAAAAGTCGATTAAATTATCATGCTGTCGTAAAATTTCGTTTTCAGACGTCAAGAGTGTTCAATGTAGAGGTGTAAGTCCAGGTAGATGCTGATAATGATGAATCAGTGGTCTCTTTAATTTGGAGTTAACGTGGGTATTTATGACGAAAGTTATCTTTAATTTACGGATTTATTTCATGAAAAAAACATCTATTATGTAACGGATATTTAAATTAAATGACTTGGATAGCTTATTGTCTTTCTTTCTGAACTAGCTCTCTCGTGAACTTTGCTTCATACGAATAAAGACACAAATCCGCTAATGGTGGCGCACAATTAGTCCCCATATGTATCCAAATTGTCAGCTTGAAAATTTGTCCCCAATTTCTACAAATATGTTACTGTTACGGATGAAATCGAGAGTATCGCCCCGACGTACCAAGTATCGATTAGTAAAATGAGTACTCGAGTATTCAGTTTCCTAATTTGATATCTTGAATATACATGTATGATCTCTACAGATTGTCCATATCAATGCAAATTCATTGTTAATTACAATTTGATTTAAGATTTGAACACTTTAAATACCAGCGCCGAATTTTGCCATTCATTAATAGATATCAGTCCCTTTGGTCCGAACATTGATTCAAGACTTTTTGATTACTTAATACTGAGATGATCATTTCTTTTTATTGTCTACGACCTTTCAATGGCAATTGCTGTTGAGTTACTACCGGACACTTCCGCAATAAAAAAAGGGGTTGGCTAGCCACAAATCCGGTTTAACCCACCATTTCTTTTGAAATGCCCTGTCCAAGTCATAACAATTGTGGTCGACAATTTTGCCGCAGGTTTCCACCTGATTTGACTTTTGTCTCATGGACTTCGCCTCTTGACCGCTCTTTTCGGTAATTTTGTTATTTCCCCCTTCAAACACATTTCTGTAGAAAAAATATCGTAAAATGTAAACTTATGTGGAAGTCTTAATTACAAAACAATGAAATACACGTTTCCCAGAAATATTGATAAAGAATATTCTGAAAAAAACGTTTTATTGATTCCTCTGAGGACTTAATGCAGAGGTTACGTAATAACGTCTTGGTAACTTAACAACTATTATATTTTTTGTTTCTTCTCCAATTAACGTATTGATCCGTATAGATTTGTGAACAATGAAAACCAAAAGATACTAATTAGATAATGATTGTATTGTTAATATTCTTCTTGATCATTAACAAAAGTTGAATTAAATTTCTACTGATAAAGAAATTATTACAGAGCAATTTTGTACATTGTTGCAATTATTGATGCGTGTTCCATTTTGATTATTGCGCACCTTCTTTCCGAGCGAGGGCTCGAGTACTCGAAAGATACATTTAAGTGTTCTAGTATCAAATCTTGACCTAGTTGACATCCCTAGTATTTTTTTGGAAATGTTGTTAAAAAAAGCCAGAAATTGATTAAAAATCCAGAAAAGCTGGAACGTAACTTAATTCTTTACGTAATAGTGATGTCGACAAGATATTCTGCTTGCATTCGTTAAATTAGCTTTGAGACCTAATGACCTGAAAATTTTGCACACATACTGGCCTCTCACTGATACTGCCGATGTCTACTGAAATCTATGATGATTCTTGACCAAACCCTTCGGGAAGTTTTGAATTTGATTTTTCTTCCGTAGTGCGACAGTGTTCTACCAGCAGACTAGGATCCCTAAGCTAGCCGGCAGTTTAGCGACGAGCATCCCTTGACCAATCTTTCTAAATTATGTATTGTTATTCTTTCCCATCAAGATTGTGGTCATGGAGTTAGTGGTCTACCTGTATTATGATAATATTACGGGTTTATTTTTGTATTGGCCTTGTTATTGGGCAAAGGTCGGCTGTAATGGCCTGAGGCGTAGCCGATGGCCAATACAGGCGTCCGAGGACCAATACAGGCGTCCGAGGACCAATAACAAGGACAATACAGAAATAAGCACGTAATGATATCTTTATTGATTAACTAACAATATGGTGATAAGTGCTAATAAAGTTTGAAGAATGTCACGAGTGACAAGGCACTGTAACAAGTGTCTTATCACAGTTACATGCACATTTACAATGTACATATGTAGTTACAATATACAAGATTAAAATGTGCAGAGATCTTGATGACGGTTCTTGATGACGGTAAAGACAAAGTACAAGCAAATAAACTGTGACGGTGAACAAATATTCTACATAGAGAATATTGCCATCAGAAAATCTAAAGAGAATGTGGCGGTTACATCTTCAAACGTAGACTATTCAACCAAAGCAGGTTTATCTGCACAGCCAGCCCGCCTTCTTTCCAGAGCATATATGTACAGGTGCTTAACCGTTACTGTTTTACAAAAATTGATTTTATCATTTCAATATGGTATCAGAAAGACCTTACCTTGTAACTCCAGATCTACAGCATCCTGTAAATCCTAATTCTACAATTTCCAGGTTGTAAATCGGCTGTTGGGATCCGACAAATGTCCACAGTTGAAAATGTAAAAAAATTAGATAAAGCCATGAACATTTCACAGACGGTTAGCCGGTATTTAACATTAAAATAGAGGTACTGAAATGTATTCGGTTCTTTTGTCGCATGGTCATACAGACAACACAGATTCACAACATGAGTCTAGGAAATTTTATAAAGGTTTCATTTCATGTGATTGACCATCTCCTCTTTTCAAGTAAATAAAACACCAGTTAATGTTAAAACTGGCATAGGCCTATTTTCCACTCAGACAATCCCAAAACATTCCTTTCATCAGACGATCAGTTATTGATTTTCTCGCATTTTTACATCACATTGAATAGAAACCTATGAGACGTTGCGAAAGGGTTGTATTGGCCCGGATCAGAACACGGCCAATACTAAGAAAATCGATATTGGCTTAGTTTTTCTGTATTGGCCGTGTCAGTGCGATGATATTGTAAGGACAGTTTCTTGCTTATTTAAGTCAATAACACAATAGTTAATCAATAATGGGTTTTAGTCGTATGTTTATTAAACTATAGGGCAACGGGACAGATAAAGGGGAGGTTTGGGTACCCATAAACCGGTTTAACCCTACCGATGGCTTTTGCTAGTGCCTGTACCAAGTCCGGCTGTCCCGAGTTCCTATTGTTGTCTACGTTAGTCTTTTGTCTTATTCTAGTGTAGTTCCATAGCAGATTCTGGCATGTAATTATAATGTTCAGCCATTGTAGGTGTTTCCTGTTATCCATTTTTACATAACTTACTGTGGAGGTTTGTGTCTTCGTGGTCATCAATTTCTGTGGTTTTCATTTGGTTTGCTCTTAAATTTGTGGCTTCAAATTTTATACGTTAAAAATCTAGGGAAAATGCACTTTGTTAGAAATTCAATTTCGATGTTTAAGCAACCAATCAAAATCCACAAAAAGCGAACCCTCAAAAGCAACATTGTAGAACTGCAGTACTTTCAGTGCATAGCAAAGGCATCCTCCTCTTTATACTTTTTATGAACCAATCTGATATTTAACAACACATGACCCATTGTTTTCTAGTACCAAACATTAATTTCTTTTTTCACCCTTTTAATAACAGAAAGGCTGATGCATTAATTCCCGAGGTAGTGACTTTATATTATCATGTAGGAAAGTAGTCTAGACTGTAGAAAATTTAATGTTATGCAGTGGTAAAGTTTAATTGAAGATATATATTCCAATAAGTCTTTTATCTTATTCACATCACTTGTCCAGTAAACTCTATCACTATATATCTTAAAATATTATGGCATAAGGTGTGCACAGGGTATTTTCTATTGAAAAGGTAGCTAAAACATTAGTGTTTTATTTTTGAAATAGCTTAATAAGCTGCTGAATAGCTTAATACAATTTGAAAGATGCTGGTACTCTGTTCAAGGGAGAAACATTTTATCAAGCTTAATATTGTTATACAATGTTGACTTATTTCTTATATTTAAATTACATAGCTTTGAAACAAATTCCATTGGATAGTACGTCATTGTCATGACAGAAGAGATGTATAGTACATATATAGTATATTGGTCGTTTTCAGACATATTGTATCAATTTCTTTTGAAATAAAAGTGACAACCAAAGTCCGAATCGATCAAAGGAAGAGACCTGTAAGGAAAATCCGTATAACATTCGACTTAATCATGGGAACACAATCCGAAACAGAATATTTTTGGCAAGCCGTCATATTCCCGACTTGGAACGGGCATTTAATAAATAAAATGGTGAAATACCACTCGAGACCTTATCTAATGAAGATACGATTGCTATAAATAACAAAATACCGATGTTACTATTAATTTATTTTCTGCATATGTGAATTTCGACATCGTTTGTCTCGTCGGTGCAGATCAAAACATTTGAAAGCCCATTAACCGAAAAACATTAAAACAAATAACTAAATATTCATTAAAATAATATGGATTTCGTCCTTGTAGCTCACCTTAAAATACATTTGTACATATATTATCGTTTATGAAATGAGCAAGAGCAACCTGCAATACTATTATGTAAAAGTTAAAAGTATGTTTCAGAGTAATTAATTGAATGACAGTGGTTTGTAAGAAAAGGGATGCGCGCCCAGGCATTTTAACCACCTCTTTTCTTACGAAGCACTTTAATCCAATTAATTACTCTGAAACATACTTTAATTGTCTTAAAGACTGTCAAATATGAAAAATACTGTCTAATATGAAAAAATACAAACAAAAAGTATATCTAAAAATAAACATTGACACCCCAACATTGACATAGAATCTTCTACTCATGTTTATTAATCAGTTTATTTAGGGTACATATATCAATTATTTAACAGAAGTTTTTTTTATTTCTACACAGAAAAAAAGTTTTCTTTTATATTGATCTTGTTTCAGATATTTGTTTACTTTTAATATATAAATATCGATTAGATTGTTGAAAATTGTCCGAGTTATTGATCTGTTGTCACTTTGAATATATTTTCTTACATCTATTTGTTGCCGCGACATTTTATAAAAGTCGTTTTACCACTTTGATATAACGGAAAGGTAACGAGGGTTCGATCCTTGGGCCTTATAATATTTCCCATCAGAAACTTAAACGTTATCTCATATTTAGGTGAAATATAACAGAAGGTCAAAGTATAGATATAAATGGGTACTCAAACCTGAATATGAATATGCATAAAAATATTGAGTTAAAAGTAATTTTTTCGAGGTAAATATTTCAGAGTAAGTAAATAATTTGAGGTGGATTATCAGTTAAAGTGCTTCGAAATCGAGAGAATCAAAGGAAATACAAAAGAGAGATTGAATGGTCAAATACATTTACAAGAATTAAAGTAAACAAAAGAAATGTTCATAACAGGTCTTTAACTATATCAAAAGGACATTGACATTCTTATGAAATACTTTCAACCATTGTAATTCGTTGTTTTAATTATCAAAATTATCTTATCAAATCTGCAGACAAAAGAACATTTCACAGATAAGCAGATTGTTTTATATCTCTGACTTCACAAAAAATTTAAACCTTTGTTACGAGCCAGTGTAAGAAATACCTTTCGTTAAAAGAAATCTTTTTTTCACTGGGAAACAAAAAACGTCGAATGCTATTAAAGAACGACGATTCAATTGAGTAATTTATACGAATTTACTGCGATGAAGCTAATTTTTATCTACATATAGGGTAAAATGAAGATAAAGAAACAAAAATCAATTAGACCTCAAATAACCATGGATTCCCACAACCCTTACAAAATAGACTATATCGCTTAAACAGGCAATATTTTACTTGATGTTTAATAAGTAGCTGTTGCTGAAAACATATGACATGCACATACACCAAAAACACCATATAAAACAAAACCGACATGCAAAGGAAAATTAAAAAAAAACTAATAATAAATGGTGTTATTTAGATTTGATATGTTGAAAGTGACAAAGATGTAATTTTCAATATGAACAACCCCAACAGAATAATTAGTTAGCTTACATGGTCGAGACGAAACATAAACCTTTACATAATAATATTGAACGCTAATACATTCCATGGAATACGAAATTCTGAGAAATGCATGATAACTTATTTCTTATGAAGTGAACGAAGTTGCGTAAAATGATTACATTACATGTTTAAACAAGCAAAACCAACAACCGAAAAAATATCTTAAGAAGACAGGAAGGGCAACAATTAAGGTCATTAAGTTTTGTTACAATGTATAACGGACGGCGGGTTGTTTGACATCATTTCGCCCTGATCTACGGATGTTTTCACTTCCACATAATAATGATGAATCAGCAAAAATCGGAAAGTGCCAAAATAGCATACAAAGGCATCTAATTGTCATAAAAAGTCAAATTAAAGCTGCTTCTTATCACATAGATTGTATCAATTACATACCATTTCAGCCTGAAGGATAACTAAACGTTGTTGTTCCCTGGAATTAGCTCAAAATCAAAAGAGATGTTTGATTAAATACGTGTGAAACACTGAAGAAAATAAAATTTGATTTAAGATACTTATAATATTTAATTACAGTAATCTATTATCAAGGTTGTGTAACAGAGCTAGATCTGAACATATTAGAAGCAAATATTTACAAATAACTCTAATGAAAGACATTAGTGAAACAATGCAATAAAATGTAATGAATTTTATTAACAGTAATGTGATGTTTTGGAATGAAGTATCAAAGAATATTAACATAGCAACTGCACAAGCGAAACGTTGATGCAACTCGAGATAAAAAATCCTGTTAAGTGATGAGTCACAGAATTTTGAGAGATGACCATATAAGAGACCGATTTTCAATACTTTTTATATACAATTGCTTCATCAATTGCTTCATCTTTGAACGTTGTGATTTCTATTTCTGTGCTTTGTATCTGTCTAACGCCATTTTTGTTTCTGTGTGTAACGTCATTGCTTTCTGTGTTCTTGTTTTGGCCGTGACTTCGATTTTGTATATACCACTCCTTTGTTTCTCTGGTATTCTACTGCCGTTGTTTTATCTCTCTGAATCAAATTCCATGTTTCTGCAGAAACTTGCTTATTAGAGCATTAAAAAAAATTGGTACATGGGAAAAACAAACATGTTTATATACCATTACTACATTTTTTTTCTCCAATTAATGAAATTTTAACATCACAAAATTCCGAAGTTACTGTTAATTTATTTCTGCATATTTCTGCATATGCGCAATTTGACAACTTATGTCTCATCATTGCAGATCAAACTAAAATATTTTGAATGTTAAAAAATGGATAACAGGAAACACCTACAATGGCTGAAAATTATAATTACATGCAACAATTTGTAAAGGAACTACACAAGGAAAACAAGTATAAAACAAAAGACAAACGTAGACAACGATAGAAACGCGGGACAGCCGGACTTGGTACCGGCACTAGTAATAGCCAGCGGTAGGGTTAAACCGGTTTATGGGTATCCAAACCTCCGCTTTTATCTGTCCCATTTCCCTATAGTATAAAAACATACGAATAAAACCAAATACAGGTATACTACTAACTCCATGACCACAATCTTGAAAGGAGAGAAAAAGACAATACGTAATTTTGAATTATGTGTCAAGGGGTGCTCGCCGCTAAACTGCCGGCTAGCTCAAGGAGCCTAGTCTGCTGGTAGAACACTGGCACACTACGTACGAAAAATCAAACTCAAAACTTCCCGAAGGGTTTGGTCAAGAATCATCATAAATTTCAATAGACATCGGCAGTATCAGTGAGAGGCCAGTATGTGTGCAAAATTTTCAGGTCACTAGGTCTCCAAGCTAATTTAACGGATGCAAGCAAAATATCTTGCCGATATCCCCTATTACGTAAAGAATGTAAGTGTCGTCCCAGCTTTTCTGGATTTTTAATCAATTTCTTGCATTTTTTTAACAACATTTCCGTAAAATTGAGGACTGGAAATGCCCACAGTAATAAGCTGTTTACGAGTAACGCCATATTTGGATATAACATGTTCATATCTATTACAAAACTTTTTAAATGTATTCAACAACTTATGAAACCTTGTCGTAAAAGTTTGGCTGTGATAGTACGGTTACGTTCATTGAAGAGTAGAACAACTTCGTGCCAATCGTACCAGATGAGAAATATACACCCCGTAGGATGGAGCAAGGTGAATGTCGCTGTCAAGAAAAGGGAAATTAGTAATAGTGAAATCAAAATCATCCCTTTCATCATATATTTTGGTTTTGATTTTACCAGAGTCAATAATGATAGTCAGATCCAGAAAATTTAATTTCAGCTGTTGTGGATAAATAATGTCTACATAATCTAAAAACTGGGGATTATCAATAGTAAGGATATCGTCTTTATACCTGCTGTTACCATTGAAAATAGAAATAAGTCGATCACTGTTAGGTATGGTTCCGTTTTGAAGTTTTTTTTCATGAAATCTCGTTCGTAACAGAAAAGAAAAAGATCTGCGATGAGAGGTGCACAATTTAACCCATGGAAATACCTATGCCCTGTTGATAAATAGTGTTGCCAAAACGAACAAAAATATTGTCCAGCAAAAAATTGAGTGCATTAATCATATCATCCCATGTCCAGGAACAATGATCATTATAGGTTATATTAGAAAAGAATCCTTGCTTTTTGTTAGAGCAAATGAACTGCAGGCAAGAAATTTAAAAAACCTTTTAATAAGTTGTCCCAACTTGGATTTAATCACATTATGTGGAAGGGTAGTATAAAAAGAAGAAAAATCATATATGTCGATAGATAAGACTGGTCTTTGAATAGATTGTAGTTTATCTAAAACTTCAATAGAATTTTTTACACTCCAAAAGTAATTTACACCAGAGTTTTGATAAGTTTTTTCACAGTATTTAATAACCAACTCCTTTAAACCAGTAAGTGAACTAGTTAAATGGATGGATAAATTAGTAGTAGAACACTTACTAGATGCTGAAATAAAACGATGTTTGAAGGGATTTTTATGAAGCTTCGGAACCCATTCATGGTAGGTAAGATGTTATCTTTAGGTGGAACTTTGAGCATTTCTGTATCCTTATAATGTTGTTTGGTTAACGTTTTTTCGTTCCAATTCGTACGTTTGAAAGTGTCTGATTTGTCCAGTTCGTTTTGTTGGAATCGATGTAGTATTTCTTTCAGACAATAGCAACGTTGTTAGAAGCCTTGTCAACAGGTACAAACGCATATTTTTACCAAGATCCTTCAGTTTTGACTTAATTCTATTTACATACAGCTTAGGAGGTGACTCAACATAATTATCCCAAAAGCTGCTTAGTCAGGAATTTGTACAACCTATGTTAATTTTATCCCCCAAGAAATTCTATGGCCGTCACCATAACATCATCGAAAGATATGACGTGTCAGTATCCCAAATGAAAGTGGACATTTTCAGCTAGATTCACGTCTTCCCGAATTTGACTACCGACTTTGACATTTTTCTGGATTGACCCACTCACGGTGTGACGGGTGCTGTTAACAGAGCAGGACATGCTTACCCTTCCGGAGCACCTGATGTCACTCTCAGTGTCACTGGAGTTCTCACTGTGAGTTCTTTGTTCTGAATGTTGTGATTTCTGTTTCTGTGCTTTGTGTCTGTCTAGCGTCGTTGTTTTGTGTCTGACGTCATTGCTTTCTGTGTTCTCGTTTTTGCCATGCCTTTGAACGTCGATTTTTGTAAATTTCACTCCTTTGTTCCTTTGATAATCTACTGCCGTTGCTTTATAAAAATGTATTCTGTTAGTGACCTTGGTAATAATTTTATCTTTAAACAAATTTAGAGCATGCTTGTCTGAACTTCCTCGTTTGCACCATTTTTTCAAAAATTGGTTACGGCGTCTTTAATTATATCAAAACATGCTTGCCAGTTTATTTTTGATAAAATCTGGCGATATTTCGACCCTTTTCTAAAGAATTGTCTGAATTCCTTATCTACAATGATGTTAAGATTCCCCGTTAATATATGTCCACAAGGGTCATAGCGATATGGTGACGTGGAACAGTCTCAGCTGCTATGGTAGTTCTCCTCTAAATTAGCATCACAGGTAATAGAAGAGTAATTGAAAAAAAATGTTTCTAGTATGTTTTGTATAAGAAAAGGAAATGACAGGCATGCCCTGGTTGTCAAAATAAACGGATACAAGCTTTTGAATATCTGGGTCCCGAAAATGCCTGCAATATCAATGATATCAATTCCTTTATTAATGTATTTAATTTTCAAAAGCTGTTTTACGTGCTCATCGGGTTTGTCGATTCTCGGATACAGTCGATGAAAGCAGAAAGCATCAATAATTTTGGATCATTCATAGAGCGGACTATTAATAGACATATTATCACACTCCAAAGAAATTTTATAAAGTTGTGTTGCAGGAATTGAACAAATTTTAGTGAACAAACCATATCGCCCATTGCTTTCGAAAACAGTATATAGATCTTTTATATTTACTATGTTTTTACGTTTGCTTTTGATGTTATAATTCACTCTTCGACCATGTGACTTGCGATGGCGTAATTTCGGAGAAGAAATTCCCATGAAGTCAATAGAAGCGCACCGAGAAATGTTTCCCTGACCCATGATGTTGTCATTCAACCCTAGTGGATAAACTGTCTGAATTTTTTTTTTTATCCAAGAAAAGTCGCATTCTCTTCTAGATCTTAAAAATTCTCTCCTAGATCTTACAAATTCTCTCTTTGATTGATCAGGGAATTTGTCTATAAGTTCTAACGGTTGTGTATTGATATATTTTTTATCATGATTATAGATAGAACAGTGTTGGTAGATATATGATCTAAACTTTTTTGGGGAACAAATACGATACAAATGTTCCTGGGTACGTCGTTGTAATGGATGACCAGTCTCACCAACGTACTAAATTCCACAGCCTGGTCTACTTCAGGTAATCAAATATACCAGGCTGGCTGTTTTTCAAGAGATGTCAATGAGGAATTTGATGGTAAATTTCTGATCATTGACATTTGATTTGACAGTGTTTTCCTGAACGAGGCGAGGACATGTGGCACATTTCCTGGCGTCGCACTTTTGAATTTTAGAGAATCATAGATTGCTTTTGTTAAAAAGTGATGCTGTCCATAAGTCAATTTACCGAAACATGTAACAGCTGATAGAGAGCAAATAACCAAATGGATTCACATACAAAATGAAATAGAAAAGCCAACATTCAGCTAAGGACAGAGCTATGCATGAGGGAGATACTCCTTAGTTTTAAACAAAATTTTGTATTTTTTTTAAGATCTTAGTTTTGTCTTCATCTGTTATGTTTGTGGTACAAATAGATTTGTCCTGACCATTATCTGAATATGAAGAGCACAGCGAATTTTTTTCTCTTTTGTTTTACTTTTGTACTGTCTTTATGACTTTGATTTGAAACAACCAAGCTGTTTTTCAGCATTATTAATTTAGAGCACGCATATACTGGTATTTTATCTCTTTTTCTTGTATAGATTCTGTCACTGTCTGACCTTGATCCATATATACAAGCTCAAGCATTTATATCAAATGTACTATAATACAATTAATTATTAGATTTTAAACTTAAGATTTGTATGTTATTTTGAGGCATTAAAATTATTCTTATCTCAAACTGAAGGAATAGTAAGCTTCTAGGGAAATACATGGAACAGTCATCGAAGAAATGTTTACCGTATGCCAAAACAATTGTAATCATATTATTTCCATTTACTAATTTTTGAATAATACCATACAGATATCGTAACTTCCAGAAAAAAAACAAAGTTTTGAGTAGGTGAAATCATTGATAGTATTAAAACATGTAATAAGTTATGAAATGAAAATTGGACTAGTTGATTCCACAACAGAGACATTACTATGAATGTAAAATTTAAGATGTTTAGACAGGAATATGCTCATTGTTACTTCATTTCGCAATTTATAATGCTCCAGCAATATTCTCAATTCATTCCATTCTATTTTGTGTATCTTACAGTTTTTCTGTTCCAGGAAATAATAAAAAAAAACATAAAAAAGCTACAATGATACTATGGGCTGTTATTGCAAATGCAATTCTATAACGAAAAATCCAAGGACAATAGCAACATCAGATAAAATCGATTTCACGTTGCAATCAAGTCGTATTTAAATAACAAGAATAATTCTTAAAATTATTCTTTTCAATTTTGTTGCATTGAGTAAAATAATTAAAGACTTTGTTACATTAAAAGAACTCAGCTTTTCTTTAAGCTTCAATGTGTAAGTTGTATTGAAAGTTGATAGTAAAGATATGGAATTTGTAGCAGAACAATTGATGGTAATTTTGAAATTTAAAAAATCGTTATAAAATTTGATGAAAGCTCTAAGGTACATCTGTATTTAAATCTTTTGTTCCTTATCCTTTTTACAACAAAATTTTCATTGATGCTAGGTTTACACCGCCGATCAGACCAACTCGATCAACTCGACCATGCTGTTTTATTCCGACCAACGTCATAAAATTCATTGATCGAGCTAGCTCACGATGTCAACTCGACCTTACCCGATTTAACAGGACTAACACTCGACAATTTTCGATCTCTTTACGATTCAAGTACGACTCATGCTCAACTCTCATTCGACCAACCAGACTTTGCCAGATTGAACCAGATTATTACCCGATTTGTGTTTGATTAACTAGACCTGGTCGGGAGAAGATCGTGAAGTGGTCGAGTGTGCTCGAGTTTTGTCCTGTTTGTACGTTTGTATATATGGGTAAAACATGCAAATTCAGGGAACAGTTCAGCATGGTGGTAGAGAAGCAAAATTTGAGGCCCATGTGGCTGATGCTTCAAGTAAAAGATGATAACTGTGATAGATATAGAGTAGCAGAGAAGGTGGATCTGCCACAGAAGGCGCATATTTTGGGTTAGACAATAGCAAATGCTTCAAAGTCATCATTATAGAGGAATGAATGTTCGCTTTCACATACTAGCAGTTCATCCTCCTCATCGTGCGTCAGAATGCGACTGTGCGGTTTCCTGTCATTACATGTAGGACTAATCTGATAGATAAAACAGAAGACAAATCATCACATGATATGGGTGGTAACTAGATTTAGAGTAGTTTCCGTGTATAGCTTTAAACCTGCTTTCTGTAGAAAAATCCTGTTTTTAGAAAGCAAAAATGGCGAGCGGCTTCCCGATGGGTACATCATGTGCCTGGTGCAAATCTAAATGATTTTTTGTATCTTCTAGTACATGTTACAAATGTTCAAAGTCGCATTTTTCTTATATCATTTAGCTTGAATCAAATCTTGTGATAAGAGTACCAACCGGCTCGGAAGAAACAATATTTTATTCTTGAATTCACGTGTTTAGTGAATATGTTTCTGGAGTGTATTGGGTATTGGATTCAATTTCAAATTTTGTCAGCATACCGTGTCGATTGAATTTAAGCCTCCGCACATCATCCTTTAATTCTACTAGTAACATGCACAATCTGATATTCTTTTCTACAATTCTTATATAGCCAGGTTGAGCTTTTGCCATAATTTTGTGTCCGTTTTCCATGAACTTTGTATTCAAATATATTCTACCCAGAAACCGCAGCCATGAAAGACCTCGATTGGTTTAATGAGAAAAAACCGCCATGTCCGCTTCTTATCATATATAACCGCCATCTGGGAATATAGAACCAAATTGGATCTATGTGGGAAAACTCATTCAAACGTTCCTCTGAAACCCCTAAGCAAATTAGACCAGACTTGTTACGATTGCCAAATGAGTGTCCCTTTTCAAAATAGTGTCTGCCATATCGTCACCTAATACAAGATGACACCAAAGTTAAACATTGTACCAGAAGGATTTTCACTGGACCAATTGCAGCCAAAAATTGCTAAAAATAGTCCTTGGATGTTTCAAAATAGTATCCATCTTGTCTGCATGCAATCAAACGGGAAACATAATTTAATATTCGACCTTACTTAGGCATTCAAAGATCTTCTACTCTGAAACTACTTTGCCAATTGGCCAAAATTGAAAGCAATAGTCCTTGGCTGGTGCCGATTTTAGATAGTATCCGGCAGATTCTCATCATATCAAAGATGGTCAACAACCAAACTTGATCACAATATCATTGGAGTCCAAAGGATGGCTTCTTTAAAAACTGAAATAAGGCCCTCATGAGACACTGAGGTTCTTGAAAGCCTCATTTTATGATATTGTGAAAAGATGACATGCTGTCCAGTTAAATCGAGTAAAGGTCTTGAGAGGTCGAGTAAAAGTCGGATACAGGTCGGGAGAAAATCGGGTTATGGTCGGGAAGATCTTGAATAGGAAAAAAGAAAGAATCGCGTTAGTCGAGTAATGATCGAGTGCTAATCGAGTTGGTCTGGAAGCAGCGACTCGACATAAATCGAAAAGCGAATGAGCTGAAGTCTGGTAGAAATCGGCATGATCGGCTAAAATTTTGAAACTCGATCAAGACCGATCCCTTTTCGACCTCTTCACGACTACCTCGATCAGACTCCGATTGATTCCCGACCTGTTCTCGACATATAATGCACACGACCTCTTAACGATATTTTTTTGACATGTCAAAAATATTCAGGAACACAGCTCGAGTTCAGCAGAGTTAGTAAGATCGCCCCGATTTGATTAGTAGACCGAACACGAGCATTCAAGATCAGTGTCCCGATCGATGAATATTCATGAATATTCATAGATCGAGTTCGATCGAATTGATTTGATCGGCAGTGTAAACCTACCATGAGAAAAGATACACTAAACTGCGCGAGCTGAAAATGAATAGGAAGCATGAATTATTATTGTTCAACAATTATTCATATGCATTTTATGCATGAACAGATTTAAAAGAATTATAGGATGTAAAAAAAAGTCTGAAGTATTTGATTACAAACACAAGATAACAGTAAACACCTACAATGGTCGAAAACTACAATCATATGCCACAATTCACAGCGAACTGTTCCAGAAAAAACAATAATGAAGACAAGAGACTAACAAAAGTAACGATAGGAACTCGGAGTAGGCAAACTTGCTACTGGCACTAGCAGAAGCTAGCGGTAGGGTTAAACCGGATTATGGGTACCCAAACCTCCTCTTCTATATATATATATATAAAACCTGATACAGGTAGACAACTTATCTTGGAAAAGAAAAGCATATGACAAAACGTAATTTAAAAAGATAGGTCAAAGAATGCTCGGCGCTTAACTTCCGACTAGCTCAAGGAGCCTAGTCTGCTGGTAAAACACTGTCGCACTACGGAAGAAAAATCAAACTCAAACTCCCGAAGGGTTTGGTAAAGAGTCTTCATGTATTTCAGTAGACATCGGCAGTATCAATGACAGGCCAGTATGTGTGTAAAGTCATCAGGTCACTGGAATTAAAAGCCATTTTAACAAATTTGTTTAGAATATCTCGTTGATATCTGCTATTACTTAAAGGATGTAAGTTACGTCCCAGTTTTTCTGTTTTTTTTATCAGTTTCTGATATTTTTAAAACGACTTCCATAAAATCGAGAATGAGAAATGACCTTGGTAATTAGCTGTTTGCGAGTCGCGTCATATCTAGATATCAAATGCTCATACCTTCCCTAAAACTTCTTGAAAGTATTAAAGTGAAACTACACTCCAAAATGAAAATTTGAAATGTTGTTCTTTATGCATTAAATATTCATAACACTCCGATATTAATATTATATTTTAACAGATAAAGTACTAAAAGCGAATACAAAATTGAAATTTTATCGTTGTGGGGACAGCCATTTTGAACAGTCAGTAATGAATAACTAATAACCGAAATATATAGAAAAAGATATAAACTTAAATGGCCAGTAAGACAGGATTTCTACTACACAATTATGTCAAATAGCACGATTTTTGTTTAAGCCAAGTAGAGTATTTTCAATATATATATTTTCCTCGTTTAAGTCAGAGAACCATAAAACATATGTCTCTCTTAAGAATAAATTTAATTTGACAGAATCAATCATAATGCATGCATATTTTACCAGATCCAGACATAATTTCATCTATTTTAATAAAAACAGACTTATTTGTTTCAAACGATTGTAAATTGTGTCAGATGACAAGATTGTATATTGTCTGTCAAATAGCCACATGCTGGCACGAGACATGTTGTATAGGTCACCTGCTGATCGGAGATAGTTAATTAACGGAATATACAACAGGTGTCTTTTGGCAGTCCAGGTATTTTGTGATGGACAATTTGTAAATCCATACACGTTTGAAGTGTGTTCCCGTGATTTCATTCCTGTGGACTCTTTTCGCAAAGAAAAATAATATAAAGCATTGACCTTCCTCAGAACAAGCATTTATTAATAATATCCGTAAGAACCAATTATGTATGTCATAATTATTGCATATTTTCGAAGGAAAATCTTCCATAAGAATATATTTTTGTCCATGTAGTGTGTTACAACAGCATAATTCACCGATCGCGAAGATTTCTTAGGCAAAACCCGACTGAGTGAAAATTTCGCTTTCAAAGTTAAACGCGTAAATGAAATTTATAAAACAGCTGTCCTAGTGATCTGCAAAAAACAAAAAAAAAAACAAAACAAAAACAACGATGCCTGGAGTAATCAGTATTAAAAGAAAAAGTAAGAGTTGACATGTCTGCAGTGTTCCTTCAAACTTACGAAGAAAGTGATACGAACGAAGTCCAACCAACAATTTTGGCAAACTGACCGTAGTTGCATCATATGTCCAATAAAATTAAGAGTCGGGTGTATTAAGTGAAGCAAAATATGTTCTAGTTTACAACGATCTGTTGGTGTGCATAGCTTGCAAGAAAATCATTTCAAAGTACATAAATTTGTGTGGAATTTTTGGAAAATATGCACTAATTCTTCCCCTTTCATATCCTTTACTTTTGATTCAGGGGTTGAAGATTTGAAAAATCATTTATCCGTTGAAATACTTGTCAGAATACCAGTTTACTCGACGTGCTAACTTTCTCGAGCTTGCTTTGTTGATTTACAAGAAAACTGCAAAAAGGCTATAGGCTGTAAAAAGCGGCATAGAAATATACAACCGCTGTAATGTGCACGATGTAAAATTCCATTTTTGCATACCTTTTTTGAACATTTTACTAAAATATGGTAGATGCACTTATTCAAAACATTAATCACGTTAATAGTAAGGGGACGACCATTTCATTTTCGGGGGGGGGGGGGGGTGCTTTGGGCGATTTTGCAAATAAATAATTTAATCTTGATGCCAGTGAAAATAAATATAATAATCGGAATTATCATGGAAATAAACAAGTTAATTTTGATGTGCAGAATAAATTTTCTGTTGCAAAGGCAAATAAATAACTCGATGTGGCAAAATCGCCCAAGCCCTCCCTTGAAAATCAAATAGTCGCCCCTAAATACAAGAGATTTATTTAATTGTCATTAAATGGGTGTACTGTCTGTTTTACACCTTCTTTGTCTGCCAGGTGATGCATGGTTTGAATACACAACTAAGTCATTCTGGATGCCCACCGTTAATTAATGTTTGTTTCTGTGAAATAATTCACAAAACTTAAGGTATTGGAGAAGCTATCATATGTTGTCTTTGTAAACTTTCATTGTTGATGTAAAAAAAATAAAATGAAACAAAATAAAATGAATACATGTTACAAATTCGTGGGCACAATAGTTTCTATTTGAAGACGCTCTTCGTGAAAACTTACTTACAAAACAATACTAAATTGACAGATTTTAATTTAATTTTGTGGTCTGTAATCTGTCTAAAATACAGGATGCAACGACGATTTGGTTATTGATACGATTTTCATCTTATTTACCAGTTCTTTCCTCCCACCAAAGCTCGATAAATTTTCGTTCAGTACTTTTCAAAAAGAGAATTTTCGTGAGTAAAGTCTGATTTTTTTTATCAATGACATTTTGATTAAAATGGCATGTTGAAAATTAGTTCTTATCTATTTTAATACTTCTTTGAAGTTTTATTTATTTATTTATTTTCTGTTTGCATCGACTCGCTGTGCATTTCATTTTATTCAGAAACATCACAGGTGAAGGATTTCTCTCAAATCATCAATGTTTTTCACACCTGCAAGGTGACATGTGACCAATTATCCAATTAACGAAAGTAGCAATAAACGACTATTGTGACCGTCTACATCAATGGTTTTAAATGCCCCAGGTAATATCAGAAATGTTACCTGTTGTTTTTGTTACATTTTTGTGTAATTATCTTATGGCAACATATTCCATCTTTTGTTCAATAAATACAGACGAAGAAAAACACATTTCATTGGGATTTTGTAGACATTTCGGGTGCACTATTGTGGATATTTAAAAATAAATAAATGAATAATATGCAAAAGGGAATAAAAGGAAATTTTTTGTAACTGCATTTTGCATGCACACTTTCAATTGCAATAATTGGTACGTCGTAGTGATCTTTAACAGTATGGTTAACGATACGAAATTTTTGTCCAATCAAACGGTTCAAAAGCAATCATGTGATTAACACGTGGTTAAAGTATCTATGACGTATTGAGGTACCGGAAGTGATCCAGATTTGAGAAAAATTGAATACAAAAACTCATATTTCTCTAAAACCACTAAACAGATCGAGGTCGGGTTTTCACCAATTGATATAGAATAACATTCTTTACCACATACGTTATTATGGAAAAAAAGTGTAGTTTCACTTTAAATAATTTAAGAAATCTGTAACCTTGTTGTCAAAGTTTGGAAGTGAGTGCAAGGTTACGCTCATTAAAATCGTCAAGGATAGAACAAACGCAAGCGAATCGTACTAGTTGAGCTATATAGTAAGTAAGTAAGTAAAGTGTTTATTTAATGAGGGTGACTGAAGTAGACTTGATCTAATTTTCATTGAGGCCCTCCAATCATTCATCAACTAATCTCATACATATTTAAACATGAATGAATGAATGAATTGTTTATTCTCATAAAACTATACATATACAGTTACAGAGAAGTGAAATAAACATGATATAAATAATATATACATATATGGAAATACATGAGTAATATCTAACCAGGAGAAGAGACTTTAGCATATATTACTTGAATAAATTTACACAATTTTGTTACTTCCTTTGGATTATCGGTTGAGAACAATTGGTTAAACTTAAAAGTATTATTATTTCTGTAGTAACAACGAGAAAGGTACATTTTCCTTTCATTACAAAAATAGTCACATGATAAAATGTAATGGTATTCATCGCCGATGTCGGCAGAGTTGCAAAGATGGCACAACCTTTCAGATCTAGGAATGCTTTGCCATCTTCCCAACTCAACCGGCAACCGGTGATTGCCGCATCTAAACTTACAAAACGTATATAAAAGATTCCAAGGGAGAAAAGATAAATATTTTTCAAGTTCAAGATCAGTTTTAAAAATTCTATAACATAATCCCTTCGGAGAATTATGTATATTCACTGACCATTCCTGTCTAAACTGATCTTTAAGTCTCTGTTCTACGGACAAAATAATCCATTCCTTCGAGAATAAATGTGGGTTTTCCCAAACGTTAGGCATACCACAACTTGCAAAAATACCTTTAATATAAGATAACCACTTGTTCTCATAGCCATACGTATTAACATAAACATACATCAAATTGTACAATATAGATGATATTTTATTCCCTTCATGATTTATGAGACGGATCCAAAATTTTACCATACGGAGTTTCAAATAAATTGATATTGGAAATCTACCTAGTTCACCATATACCATAAAGCTAGGAGTCGTTTTCTTCAAACGAAGTAAATGTTTACAGTAAAATAAATGTACTCTCTCAATTAAATCAATGTTTTCAAACCCCCAAACTTCTGACCCATATAACAAAATTGGAAGAATAGCCTTATCAAACATTTCAAGTTGACATTTTAAAGATAAATGATTAACTCTACATTTTCTTATTATTGAATACATAGCTTTAGTAGCTTGTGTGCTTAAATGTTTTCAAGTGGCTAAAAAAGATCCACTTCTAGAAAATATAATACCAAGGTATTTGTAACTAGTAACAATTTCAATTTCTTTATTATCAATAAAAAATTTCAAAGTTTTGGGGATTCTTCCCTTTGAAAAAACAATAACTTTTGTTTTATCAACGTTTATCTTTAGTTTCCATTTATTACAATAATCATGGAATATATTTAGCGAATGTTGTAGATCTTCACTAGATTCAGCTAATAAGACTGTATCGTCTGCATATAACAATAAAAATATTTTTAAATATATATTCAATTCATTTTCAATATCTAAAGAAACTGAATCTAATCCACTGACGTTTTGATTTTGTAAATAATCTTGTAAATCGTTTAAATAAAGTGAAAAAAGTAAAGGAGAAAGGTTTTCGCCTTGGCGCACTCCAATCTCACTAGCAAATGTATCTGAAGTTTGATTATTATGAGTAATCTTTGACTTTACATCGTTGTACATATTTTGCACAACTTGTAAAAATTTACCATTTACATTATTTAACAATAGTTTATATAACAAAGAATTTCTATGAACAAAATCGAACGCTTTTTCAAAATCTATGAAAACGCAGTACAATTTTTTCTTTTTAAAACAAAGAAGTTCAAAAAGCATATGTAATGAAAAAATATGATCACTTGTTGAATATCCTTGCCTGAAACCTGCCTGATTTTCATTCAATACATTTAATTCATCAACAAATTCTGTCAATCTCTGATTAAGTATAGAATTAAAAATTTTCCCTAGACAAGATAAAAGAGTAATCGGTCTGTAGTTTTTTGCATCCAGTGTACTACCTTTATTTTTATATATAGGTATTACATTTCCAATCAGCCATGCCTCAGGCAATATTCCAGTTTCAAATACAATATTGAAAAATATTTCATAAATATCTACCATTTTATTTAGAGACGCAGAGATATACTCGTTGATTATCTGATCCTCACCAGGTGACTTATTATTCTTTGCCTTTCTAACGGCTTTGATAATCTCTTCACGTGTGATCGCACAATTTAGTGTGTCACTATGTAAATCAGAATTAAAATCAATATTAATATCATAATCGTTTTCAAAATTGTTACGATTCAAGTTTTTGAAAAAATCAAAAAGACTTTCAATGGGTATATCACTTTGTACTCTTTTATTTCTTTTATTGAAAATTTTCCAAAATTCTTTTGGATTTTTCGTTTTCAATTTCATCATCGTATCACTAAATTTCTTATTAAAATCAGAAATTTTCTTATTCATAATTTGTTTATATTTCCGTTCACTCTGTCTCAAGCGTTCTTTAAATAAACTAGAACCATAATGTTTGTAAAGCCTTTGTGACCTTCAAACCTCTTTTTTAGCTTTGTGACAATCATTATCATACCACTCATAACACAATCAAAAAGCATAATAAATAAAGTGGCATACATACAACACATATTATAATATTTCAAGTAATACATTTAAAGAAATGATTGAAACAAAGCTCCTAAAAATAAAGCTATATTGTGACATTTTTTTTATTATACTTTATGCAAATTTCTCCCATTATCCGTTTATTTCATTGGACAATCAGCCTTTGTTAATATTTACTAACATTTGATTAGCCACGCCCCACCCTTAGCAACATGTGTTAATCATTAGCAACGGGTGTAAATGTCTAAATTAACACCCGCTCCGATCGATGACGTCATCGATGTATACAGATTCTCATTTTCTCGTCACTCCTGTTGTTGACAACAATAATTAAAGCTGATTTAGTTATAAATGTATCCAGTAGGAAAATAAAAGTGACCTTATCATATAAAAAAGAACCTTGTCACAAATTTGATTGTAGTTAAGCGATTTTGCTACTGTTCGATTTAACAGTATAACAGTATTGACTATTTTTTATGCGTTTTTTTTTTTGGTGTTGCCCAAATAACTTTTATTATTATTTGAAAAAAAAATGTACATCGAGGACTTATTGCGTACATTAAGCATTCAGTATAATAGAAATCATAATGCCCCTAGATGAAGGTGTTAGGGTAGATTAACACACTCGGTGAAGAAATTATCATCCTCGACGTTGTCTCGGGTGCAAATATCCTAAGGACAAACACAAGGTATGACGTTATTATCATTCGTACTTTGTTAAGACACGAAGTCAATCATTTGATATCGTATATGTGAAAAAAAATATGATAAAGCCGATTGCATAATCGTAATGAAAAGTCTGAGGTTTAAAAACAAACAAAATGCAATTGAGCTGTTAAGAATAATTGGGTTCGAAGAAAATTTGTCACATGAATGCATGTTTAACTCGATTTTGCATGCATGTTTGGTAATAACGACAATACTGAGTAATTAGATTGTAAAACAAGTTAATGCATGTACAGCAGATCTTGCAGTTTATCATTGTTGAACAGATATTTGTCTCAGACAAGATTATGTTATATTGTTTTCTTCAGTATCGCTTGTGTTAAGCACATCCTAGCTCTTTCTTCTAGTAGGGATGATCTGAGGCAGATCACCCTAGCAATCTCACTCTAATTGAAACAAAGGATATTTCTACTTTTTTATATTTTATTAAGGCCAGATTTTGAGAACTGTTCGGTTTTTTGGGACTTAGTAAAATTTTAAAACGTTGAAATATAGCAAAGTACATGTTGGATTCGATCCAGGGTCGTTTCATTTACTAGACTTCTGCGTTAACCATTATACCACAAAATCGTTGGATCTACCATATTTAAACATCAAATAGGAGTTTCCGCGAATCCAATTAATGATGTCACAAAATCTAATTTACATATACAAATCAGCATTTTTGGCTGGCAAAGCTAAAGAATTACTACTCTATAGGAAAGCAATAGCTAATTTTGGATATTGCAAGGTTCCAAATAGAATCGGCTTTCGGGTCAGCACCGAAGAACTAACTACTGGGCTGTTGAATACCTTCGGGGACTAATAGTCCACCAGCAGAGGAATCGACCCAGTGGTAACAAAAATAAATAATTAAAAGTCTTGTCGATGTTTGAATTAAATCATTTTGCCATAAAGTATTGTTCAACGGAACGAGGTCAAAACTAATATTCAGTTAGACATTTGCAAAAAAAAAAAATTAAGGAGAAAGAATAAAAAAAATACAGATATTAAAAAAGGCAGCTTCCAATAAAGTTAAGTATCTTAGAAATAGATATTGACACAGAAAACAATAAAACGTATTCCGAACCATAACAAGTGACAATGGTTAATACCATTTTCAGTTACTTGAATTTTACAATGCCGAATTATATGCAGGGTCTCTTCGCAAAAGCTTTGCGTATTTTCTTAAATTGCTCAAATAAAGGCGTGGGTAGACGAACTACATTTTGTAAATATATGTGTAAATTTTATAGCAAAACCCTTGGCAAGTTTTGAAAACACTGACAAACGAAAACCACAAAAAGAAGTAAAGAGGAAATTCAAAATAAAGAAAATGTGGCAAATCATATTACACTTGAATTGAGACAGCATGAAAAAGAGAAAAGAAAAATATACCAAAATGAACGAGAACATCTCAAGTCTAAAGCACTCGCGAGATCCCCTATAAAAGTTTTGATCTGCTCTACGCTTGGTACCCGTCACACTGCCAGCGAAAAGTCTTTTCTGGTCAATGTTGGTTATAAACTCTGGATCTACCCACTAACATATATTCTCATCTGTGAAATAAAATGTAGAAACATTGTAGGGGACTATCAAGTCATGGTGAACACCGCAAAATGTCTGTAGTGACAATTGCAACAGTGAATAAAATTAACCTTATTGTAAAAGTTTATGAAACAGTATTTTCACTGTTTTGACCAAATAGCTGTAAAAACTACGGGAACGACCCTAGCGATGAGCTGCGTAATGTGAACGCCACAATCAAGAAAAAATGAGAATGTTACTGCTCGAAAAAGGAATTTCATTATTGGAAAGACGTAATGATCATGCTTGTCGTAAAATGTCGTTTTCAGTAGTCCAGAGTGATCAATGTAGATTAATGTAGATAGGGCCAGTTATGATGCTGATAATGATGATGTATCAATGTTGTCTTTAATTTCGAGTTAATGTGGGTATTTAAGATGAAAGTTATTTTTAAATTAAGAATGTTTCAATGAAAGAACGTTTTCTACATAACAGAAATTGAAATTGAAAGACTTGGCTGTATTATTTTCTTTTTTTTTCTGAATTAGTCATTGCATGAACGTTGTTTTATTCGAATAAAGAAACAGATCTGATGAAAATGGCGCGCAATAAGTCCCCACAGGTATCCCAGTTGTCTGATGGGAAATGTTTCCCCCAATTCTACAAATATGTTACTTTGGAAGCCAATTTCATAAATAGCACTTTTTGGTGGGTACTGAAATTCACAATCTGTAGGGAAAATGCATTTCGTAAGGAACTTAAATTCGTGGTTGAAGCAACTAAAAAAAATTGGACCCTCATAAGCAATATTATAGTTCTTTCACGGTGTTAATAAAAACATCCAGCATTGCATCTTCCTCTTTATATTTAACAAAACTTCTTTACTAGTACCAAGTACGAATATCTTTTTTTCACAATTTTAAGAACTGGGAAGCTAATGTATTAATTCTACGCATACTGACTTTAATTTGTCGTGTAGGAAAGTAGTATAGATTGCAGAAAATTAAATTTTGCAGTGGTAAAATTCAGTTGAATATAGATATTCCAATAAGTCTTTTACGTTTTCATAATCTTGTTGAGTATACTATATATCTTGAAAAGTCATGGCGTAAGGTGTATACAGGGTATTTTTATTGAATAATTAGCTAAAACATCAGTGTTTTTTTAAATAACTTAATAATCTGCTGAATAGCTTAATACAATTGGTGGGATTCTGGTGGACTGTTCAAAACAGTCTACCAACATCTAACCAGTTGTAATAAATAGAAGTATATAGTCTTTAGTTTATTACGTATATTTAAAATGTTATAATTTAATTATCGAGATGTGAGATATTATCGTAATAAACCGGAAACAATGTTAGAGATTGTTTCTCTAATTCATACTCAATTTATTTGAGGTAAAGCGGTCTCCGTAGTCTCCAATCTCAAGTATGCCGCCATTTTGTTGCTATCATGGTTGTTATCTGTATCATTGCGGCATTCATTGAAAGGGTTTTGAATATAATATGTTTGATAAAAATGTCATATCATCAATAAATTGAGTTATATTACTGATTAAAATGCAAAACCCATTTTGTTAGACAATGATGCAGGTATTAATTTCATCAACATCCGATTGCACTATTTATAGAAACTGACACGAGACATTGACAAATCAACAAGCGAAATCATTTCAGATGTGGATTCTTAAAAATTCCAAAGATCTCCTT
>MJUU01015861.1:28404-61028 GCA_002080025.1 Modiolus philippinarum | reverse complement strand
TTTTTTTTTATTTCGTGGTTCCCAAAAACCACGAAATTCAGTTTCATGCGAAATACATTTTTTCCGTTGAGATTTAATGCATAGAATTCGAAACCACGAATTTAAGTGCCCACGAAATAGTGAATCTTATGAAAACCACGAAAATTGAAGTCCATGAATAAAAGTACTTCCACAGTAGATTGGTCTAAAAACGACTTTACTGATCTGCTAAAGTTTAATATACAGCTTTCTTTGGAATTCGCCCGTTTGCGACGTAAATCTTTTTCAATTGCTCAGACATCTTTTCCGGTTGTTAAACCAAATTATTAAACAATTTAGATGCACTAATGCAGCCTTCCGGAGACGGAAAACAAAATGATGGATATAAGAAGTTTACCAGTTAAATCATGAACAAAATTCGGTAAATTGTCAAAATTAGGAAAATCACGTACACACATTAGAAATTGGAATATCTTTCAACACAATTGTTCTATGAATAAACACAAACTATTATGTTATTATCAACCGTACTTTGTTAAGGAACTAAGTCAATCATTTCACAAAGTCTCTCTGAAAAAAAATATGATAAACCGATTGCATAATCGTAATGAAAAGTCTCAGGTTAAAAAGCAAACAAAATTTCATTGAGCTGATAAGATAATTGGGTTCGATGGAAATTTGTCAGATGTATGCATGTTTAACTCGATTTTGCATGCATGTTTGGTAATAACTACAATACTGAGTAATTAGATTGTGAAACAAGTAAATGCATGTACAACAGATATAGCAATTTATCATCGTTGAACAGATAATTGTCTCCAAAAAGATTATGTTGTTTTTTCTTTTTAATCGCTTGTGTTAAACACGACTTTAATATTGGTTGTCACATTAATGATGAAACAAGTTTTATAAAAGTTAAACGCATATCCTTTAACCCTCTAATGTCCCGCGTATCATATATGATACACGCTACTTGACGCAGGAATTCTGACTCTCAAAGCCATCCATACAATTTTTGCTAAACATTTTGGGCATTTTATGATTTCCTGATAATTTTTGTACACACTAGACCAAAAAATATTCCATTTGCAATCCAATATTTTTCAGTACCGAAATTGAAAGTTGCAGTGCCAGAAAAAAAATTGTAAAAGGCCATTTATGGACAGGGGTCGGCACCCAAAAATCTGTATCAGTAATACATCTGGCAACCAAGCCTATACTTTTTAGGTCTAAGCTTTTACTGGGTACATGAAGTAAACGATAAAAGAGAGAGGTAATTTAAGAATTTCTTCCTGCTTTTTTATCATAAAAAAAACAACGAAAAGTACGAATAATGCCCTTTTTGGCACGAACAGCGTTCCATACCTCAATATAAAATCAAAACCCCTAGGCAAATGCTTAATTTTCGACCGTATCTGTTGTCAGCGTAAAGTAATCTACCTTCCGTTTGTGTCTGACGTCATTGCTTTGAGTTGTTTGGTTTCCATGGCAAAGAAAAAGAAGGAATTTTCATCAAAAATAGCATTTTTTGAAGAGGGTAGCGGACTTGAGCACTCCATCCACCCCTCACCAACCCACCCCTACTCCCAGCCACCCTCCCCCTAAATCACACGGATGTTATTTTATGCTACTGATGTTAGTTCATGTCTTTACTTCATCTCATTTGCATATTATTTGCATTAATTTGCAAATAGACGAAAACGACAAAATCAATTTAAAATGCTTTGGCACTAGAGGGTTAAGTGGCGTTTTCCTGTTTCATTCTTGGTTTTGTCCTGTCTGACTTTTATCCGAGTTTAAAAATTACAGTCTCCCTTTGGTGATGACACCTTAAGGTGAACGCGATCATTCGTTAAAAATAAATCTATCGTCAGTATAATCTTGAAAATGTAATCTTCAAAAAGAAAAAAGGAACTCTTCTAAAAATAAAAAAGACCGGTTACTATGAATTTAGACTTTGAATTTAGATGGATTCAAAGACATCCATGGAACCACAGGGTCGAGAATTCGGTCGACAAAAAAAATTAAGAAAAAGCAATCACGCTTTAAGCCGGTGCTGAGGGACATCAGAGGATGGACGATCCATCGCTATGAATGAACTCGTCGCCAGGGTTATAACAGCCGGTAATATATTTGCCTGAAACGGGACTCCAGATTCTTTATTGTACTCTATAAACGTCGGAAAAAACATGCTTGTCAACCACATAGTGACACTTAGTTCAACACTTGCAAGCCCCAGTGACTAAATCATTCCTATCAGAAGTAACAGTGTCGTTTTTCCAGTAACAAATCATAGTTTTACAAACACGCAATTTGTTTAGCCTCCACCTGCAACGACTTCATCACAGTCTTGATCCAGTGGTCAATTTACTCTACCCACAACCAACAATGCATTTCCAGCTGCAAGTGACAGTAGTGAGTTGAACTCGATTGCAACTTACAGTGATCACTTCAATTGCACTGCAACTCTTCATTATTGTCGGAACCCTATTGCTCAGGTTCTACAATAGAATCGAGGCATTTATTTTTATGTTTGTTTACGATCCCACATCCATGACCAAAAGATGAAGCGTTGTTCGACATCTATCAATTAATTCCGCTCCACCTGGTCTTAAGGACTTTTTTAACTAACTATGAGGTATGAGCCAAGTTCATTGTTGAAGGCTCATGGTGACTTCAAGATGAAGAACAACAATAGAAGCGTTGTTCCATTGATAGCTTCTATTATGTTATCATGTAGAGACTTTGTTTCATGTACATATACTCAATATCCTTTCACTGTTATATATAGCTTTACCAGCAGGTACGGGTGATATCAATGATTCAGAAAGTGATAATTTTGTTTTGTTGAATCCGGGAACATCCTTTTAGGACAACCTATCCCGGGAAATTTTATCTTATTTCTTCTATATACCCATGAAAACTAAGGAAAACAATTAGAGATGGAAATTCAAACAGTTAAGTACCTACCTAAAATCCACAAGAGACTTTACTTATAACTTAATATATATAGCCTGTATGCCCCTTACTCACATGTTTCCATCTTCTACATACGACATGCTTATAAGGTAAAGGTCGGCAAGTTGATAAAATGACCGATATATGCAAAGCTACTGCAGAACTAAATGCATGTTCCCTTGTTTATCTGTATTTAAAACGACGGCTGCAGAACACCTTAGGAACAAAGGAGTTAAATTTACAAAAATCGAAGTATAAAGACAGGGTCAAAATGATGTTAGATAGAAAACAATGACGTTAGACACAGAAAACAATGACGTAAGACACAGAAAACAATGACGCTTAAAGTTATGACGTCAATTTTTCAAGCAACATTCCCCATTGCCCTTTTCACATCACTCACAGTTGGGTGATTAAGTAAAGACTCGGAATTCATAGAATTTCGATAAATGATGTTCCAACGTTATCAGAGGCGCGATTAAGGAGTTGCAAAATTTAAAGCCCAAAGGCCAAACAGCGCGTGATTGTCGTTTTATCAAATCGAATCATCTAAAACTTGTCCAGTATTTTATTGCGAGATTTCTGGATTTACGACATCCTTTAAAACTGCTCCCCTTTTTATGCACTGCATTGGTTCTTACTTGACTACATGTAGGTTTCAATTCAACTCAGATTTACAAAAAAATAATATTTCAATGAATGTTTGTTGACATTCATCCCGGACATGGGGTGCTACCAATTTATCTAAGGCTGGAATTTACGACCCCGAAATCTAATTTAGGGGTCGTTGGTCTTCGAACCCATTTGTATCAAGCTACATATGTGCATTTCGACAACTTATGTTTCTTCCGTGCAGATAAAATCTAAACGTTTGGAAGATCATAAAGTCAAAGATGTTTAAACACTGATAGAGAACAAATTATAATTTGTTTTGCGATAAGCAGGTATTGACCTACTCATCTGGCGCGATCTGACAAGTTAAAGGCGGGTTACGACTCCAGTATTTTGTGATAGTCCATATATTTATTATCGTCAAGATGTGAAACGGGATGGTCTTGTTAATAAGTAGTAAAAAAAGTAGGTTGAGCCCTATTAACAAGAGCGGCTGGTTCATTTCTGGTACTAGCTTTCAATATTTGTCTATCCTTTAGATAAATGGGTAAACCTATAGTGATACAAATAACTAAATACCGAAGTTACTGTCATTTTACTTTCTGCATATGCGCATTTCGACAACTTATGTCTCTTCAGTCCAGAAAAAATCTAAACGTTTGGAAGACCAGAAACTGAAACTGATGGAGAACAAACAACCAATATGATCTTAATGCAAAGCCAAAATGAACAAGTGTAAGTGAATGGGAGAGTACGCTCCCCCTTTTTAGCTCACCTGGCTATGCCAGGGTGAGCTTTTGCCATCACTTTGCGTCCGTCGTCCGTCGTCCGTCTGTCCGTCCGTCGTTAGCTCACTTTCAAAAATCTTCTCCTCTGAAACTACTGGAGGGATTGGTTTGAAACTTTATAGTAATCATCTATGACATGTCCTGTACAAACGATCCTCATTTTATAATGATCTGATGAAAAACATGGCCGCTGGTGCTAAAAATAGAACCTAGGGGTAAATTGCAGTTTTTAGCCAATAACTCAAAAACCGATGCAGATATCAAAAATCTGCTAGAGGTAAAATTGTTCAGAATGCCGAGATCTATCTGCTCTGCAATTTTGAAGAAAATTGAAAAACCCGTCTGAGAGTTATAGCCCTTTTTCCGTAATTTTTCCAAAATTTGTGCACTTTTTATTTTTTATTTCAAAAACTGTAACAGATAGAGGTGAAGTGTAAATTATAAAAATGTTCAGCATATCAAGATCTACATACTCTGAAATTTTGAAGAAAATCCAAAGGCCTGTGTATGATTTATTGACCATTTTTCACTTTTTTTTTCCAATGCCATATGGTTATGGGTTATTTCCCTTTAAATTCTGTGTTCAAATCTTCTTTAGTTAACTTTTCTCTTTTAAGCTTTAGAGAAATTCCCTACTATCACTTCATTAAAAAAAATTATTTCTTCCATAATTTAGAGCAAAAACAGTGTTTTTGTGCAAATTTCTGCAATTTTTTGCAAAAATACTGTCTTAATCTTTACCTTATTTGATGTTATAATGATTTGCCTATATAAACATATTGTGTATATTACTGGGAGTTTAGTGGTGAATCAATATGAATTCTATTGACATGTATGTTGAAGTAGATTATCACAGCTTCATAGACTGCTTATTATTACAACTATTTGTAAAGAAAGCCTTTAGTGAGCAGTTGATGAAATTAACCTGAAATGAAATTAACATGAATGGGTTTGAATGGAACTTGGGATTTATGATGCTTTTGAGGTGCTGACTATAATATATATATGTATTGTGACTTTTATGCCTAAATGTCATCCAACATGGCCATCTGCAGGGAACTTAATTTATTACTCGACTGTCTGGAAAGAGCATACAAAGAATTTTTTTATCTGAAACAACTTGGCTAGTCACATTAATGTATCTTTGATGGTCCCCATCAAAACAGGTGTCCTTCAAGTCTGCACCTTATGCAAATTGGCTACCAATGGGAAACAAAGTTTAATATAGGAGTACATTCTAAGATCTTCTTCTTTAAAACCATTTGGCCAGTTGGAAATAAACTTTGGCACAATACTTAATTTTCTTTAAAATTGTGTCCTGCAGATCCATCCCTTATCCAAGATGGCATGCAATAGGGAAAATAGTTTAATTAAAGTTGGATCATATAATATAAATGTTTAGTTACATAGTTTGAAATTGAGACCCTTTAACATATAAGTTGATTTGAAGTTATGTATTGGCCATGGTCCAGGTGAGCGATACATGCTCTTGAAAGCCTCTTGTTTTGTTAGGCGACAAGGAAAAATTACTATTCTATTGTAACCAGTAGGACACCTACTTCCCCGTTCATAATTTTTTTTTGCAGTTTGTATCCTCTTGCCATATCGACACATCTTTTATAAAATTGTGGCCTAGTTTTCATGCCATTTCCATAGTTTTTATTTCATTTCAGGTTCCAATATTTTATTTGTAGCGTTGCTCGACAATTAGCAAAGAATTCCGCTTAAACCGGTGCTAGGGGCCGTCTTGAACTTACTATGAGGTATGAGCAAAGCTCATTGTTGAAGGCCTCATGGTGACTTCAAGATGAAGAACAACATTAAAAGCCATGTATTTGTGGAGACTTTGTCTCATGTGCATTTACTCCATATCCTTTTATTCACCATTTACGACTGGAGTTTGTCTCTCCTGCAGTATGGAGTCCGTAAAACGATTCCCCGTGCGAGAGATGTATGCTCTCTATATTTTTCAGTTATGGTGTACTTGTGCGTGAGAGAATTTCTCATATGGATATACTATTGATACTTTCAAATTTTGGCAATTATTTTTGTAATTTTCGAAATGTAATCCAGACCACCTGTTTTAAGTGCCCACATCTCACTATTTTATAACGCCAAGTTTTCTTACATTCGACTTGATGAGTGCCCTGTGTTTGTCTATATGTTGTAGTTGTCCACTAGCTTAAGACACTAGTGCTTTTGTCGGGCAAAGGATGACAGTGATTGTAAGAGCACTTTGCCAGTTTAATTGATGTTTGTTGACAATCCCGCACCCATGACCAAGAAAGACATGGATGTAGCGTTGCTCGAAAATTAGCAAAGAATTCCGCTTAAACCGGTGCTAGGGGCGGTCTTGAACTTACTATGAGGTATGAGCAAAGCTCATTGTTGAAGGCCTCATGGTGACTTCAAGATGAAGCGTTGTTCCTTTGCTTGTTTTTTACCATGATGTATTTGTAGAGACTTTGTCTCATGTGCATTTACTCCATATCCTTTTATTCACCATTATATTTGTTATCACATCAATGGTAAAAAATACTTGATTAAAAGTAGAACAGAGGTATCTAAGTTGTGCTTTGCTATTCTGGATTTGGCTCTGTCTGTCTTTTATTAGAGTCTTAAAGTTATAGCCTCCCTTTAAAGATCGATTGTTCGTTGAAAATTTCAACAGGCGCCATCCAAACACTTCTGTTATGAGCATTTTTTCCTGCTGATGTTGTGTTATGTTTTCCATAATGTTTCTACTTGAATTATAATGAGTTTCAGTACTGATTTTGAGGATTGTCAGTGTAAATAAGTTATCATGAACATTAGCTGCTGAATCGCAATGTTTAAAAATGACCAAAGATTTAAAATGTAAGCGTTATAAAAAACGACTCCATCATATCCTTTTGTAGGGGTTTCATTTGGGCGATATCTACATTTTATAAATTGATAATTAATCATTTGTTTTGGTCAAATGATATACACCATGGACGGTATAAAAAGCATGTTCTTTACATGGTGCGAAAATGAATATAAGTGTTCGGTGTATTTTATCTCGAAAAGTAACCCTTTTTGATATCCTTTTTATTGCTAAATCCAAACTGTTTGTGAAAGCCTTTAAGGCTATCATAGTGGCAATGCTTGTTCATAAGTTTACAATGAGGGAGGGACTTGTTAATTGGTACTGTTTTTGCAAATTGTTTCAAATTCTAGGGTAACTTTTTTCAACTTTTGCAAATGTTTCCATAAACATACAGCACATAAATATTGTCAGAATGACATATTGTCTATGGAATTTATATATCTTTGATTTCACACTATTTCACACGTTTTCGGTAAAACTTTGCAAACAAGATTTCTTTTCTTTGAAAAACAGACACACGAGAAAAATCAAAGCTAAACGGTTACATGACACAATAGCTACATGTAACGATGGACATTTACATGAATGGGTAATAATTAACAATTACAATCAGTGAACAAAGTGAACATAAACCTTGGAATATTTGAATACTGCAATTTGATTTAATTCAACCTAAACAAATCATATTTTCTGTATTCGATATTATACCTGAACTTGCTCAGAGACATAGCCTCATTCTGTGACTTACTTAAGATACTTGAAAACATAGTAAAAGAGACTTTATGAAGGGGAAAGGGTTGTGATAGTCAATATTTAAAAAAAAGAAAAACATAACACTTCAAAAAGGATATTTTTGTGCACTTTATTGTCATTTTACCCAGGCAAATCGCCATGGCATGTGGTGTTCCACTTGCTTATGAATTTATTATGTTAATCTGATTCGGCTCTATTGCTCTGCTATTTTATACAGCGAAAACATAAATAGCCTAACTGGATGGTCAAAATTGAATATTTTATGTTGAGTTAAAAACGCTTTGCGTTACTTTAGCGTTTAAAGGAATTTTTTTGTGACAAAAAGCGGTCATTAAGAGTACATATTTCAGCCCCCCAAACATGCGATACTTAATATGTTAATATTTTATATAACTTGTAAAATTTGTGACCTCACTGTAATTTAAGAAGGATGCAATAAAATAATATTTTTTTTTGTGCAGAAATCATAGAAATATATCTATACAATACGAATTTTGAATGAAACCAGTAAACGCACGCTACAAGATACATGCAATAAACGGAGAACGATAAATGATGAAAGCACACGATTTTGCACGACGAGCGCTACGGGAATATTGAAGTTTCTATCGCTGAAAAAAAGTCTTGAGAATTGCAATACAAGCTTATTGTTAATATCTAGGCAGATAATTTTTATCTGCTTTGGTTTTAGATAAGTCGCGGTTTTCTTTTTGATTGCATCAATTTTTCGTATTATTTATGGACTAGTTTTGCCAAATATATATTGGTTAATGATATTGGTTACTTTTAACGACGTAAATCTATCGCCTCTTAGCAATTCCATATTAATATAGAGACGATCATTCTATATCGGTTGATGAAAATGTGTTTTCTTAGAAAAACCTTGACCTTGCATGTTTTGTCATACATGTAGTCTTTTGAGTACCCGATAAAACATTACAGTGACTGGAAAAATGATGTTCATTAATATGCATAGGATGATAATCAATTTTATCGATGTGTTGGTACGTATGCAAAAAAAATGAATCTGCATGTAAAAATAAAAAAAAACGAAACACTATTATATATTCTTAGGTAGCTAGAAATACAACAGCAAATATTAAAAAACTTGTTGGAACATTTTGAAAATGTTAACAGTTAACACATTGCCCCTTTTATCTGGACGACTAATTTCTGAAGAAAATAGACATTGTCACAACCATTTTCATACAAAAACCACTTATTCATCCAAAATGTAAAAGAAAATTTGGATTTGAACCCTTTATATTCCAACTGGTTTATTATAAGGCTTGATAAATAATAACTATTTTGTTAACTGCAGACATTACATTTTTCAAATACGTTCCTTCTGAGAAGATCAATTCTTTGACTTTTTTTTTCAAAAATGGATTCGCTTGTTCTCGAAATTGGAAATTGAATAAAAACATAAGAACTATTGGTATCGCTAAATATAAAGGGAGCTAAGCAAAATTTATTAGTGGTTTGTTTCTTCTTTTGTTAAAATATTGTATTGTATCATTCCTTTCGAAACAGTTTAATTATGCCAGAATGTGGGCGAAGGAAGAAAAAGAAGATGTGGAGACATTGTCAGACTGGATCAGGTCGATTAAGTCATTAATCATGAATCGTATCCGGCGCTTGAAAACATCTATGAAAACTAGAACGCCCAGCATATTTGATGATCCTCTTGTTGCTAAAACATTGACAAAACTCCAGGAAAAATACGTCATAGTACCTGCAGACAAAGCATCTAACAATATTGTGTTTTGTGCAAGAAACACTATTTAGCCTGTCTTGTTAAGGAGATGGGTATTCACACTACATCTGGCAATCCTACTTATTCCCGAACTACATTATCAAGGGACGAGATAATCACAAATCACATTTCTGTGTTAGCATCATTCGGTATCAAAATTGATGAGAATAACAGTTATGTCCCTTATATTTACTGGGTGCCTAAGCTTCACTAGAATCCCTACAAACAGGGATTCATTGCAGGATCTGCCAGATGCACCACTAAGCCCTTATCCAAACTCCTTACCACTTTACTTACTGCAGTTAGAGATAGTCTAAAAAGCTACTCCGAAAAAGCCTATTCCACGAGCGGCGTGAATCAGATGTGGATTCTTAAAAATTCCAAAGATCTCCTTGAACAGCTCTCCTCAAACAGTCTTGCATACTGCTATAGCATTCAAACTTTTGATTTTTCTACCCTTTATACAACCCTTCCCTATAATAAACTTAAACAGTAATTTCCGATCTGATACATCAATGTTTCTGTACCAAAAACGGAGAACGCAGGTATTCCTATCTGGTAATGGGAAAAGATAGAACATATTTTGTAAAGAACCACACTGAGTCAAACAAGAAATACAGTGAAAATGACGTGATTAAGATGCTGGAATTTTTGATCGACAACATTTTTGTTGAATGTGGAGGCCGTGTTTTTCAACAGACAATAGGGATTCCTATGGGAACAAATTGTGCGCGACTTTTAGCTGACCTTTTCCTTTTTTCGTATGAAGCAAAGGTTTTACAAGGGCTGATACAACAGAAATAAAAACAACTAGCCCAGACATTTAATTTCAGCTTCAGATATATAGACGATGTACTTTCTCTTAATAACCCAAGATTTAAAGAATATTTACATCGTATCTACCCCAATGAACTTGAAATTAAAGAGACAACCGATACACCCGATTCTGCTTCATACCTTGACCTTTTGTTATACATTGACGAACATGGACGTCTGAAATCTAGATTATATGACAAACGTGATGATTTTGACTTTCCAATTGTGAACTTTCCCTTTCTATGCAGCAATAAACCTGCATCCCCAGCATATGGAGTATATATTTCACAATTAATTCGTTACTGTAGAGCGTGCAGTACATACAGTGACTTTGTGGAAAGAGCAAAAGCACTATCACAAAAACTGCTGAGTCAGGGATATGTTCAGCCTTTGTTACTTTCGTCCCTTCAGAAATTCACCACGACATCATAGATAGATATGAAATGTCAGTGTCACAAATAAAAACTGACATTTTCAGCTAGATTCCCGGATTTCACATTACCGGTTCCGACTTTACCCTGGATTGACCCACTGACAGTGTGACGGGTGCTGTGCACAGAGCAGGAAATGCTTACCCTTCCGGACCACCTGATGTCACTCTTGTTTATTGAGAGTTCACACTGTTACTGCTTTAGTTTTTTGTGTTGCATATGTAATGTTCGTGTGTTTTGTGGGCATGTGGTGTCTTTGGTCTTCCGTCTTTTGGTGTTCTTGCTTTTGCCTTGTCTCTGGACTTTGATTTGTGTAATCTTGTGCTTTGTTCCTTCGGTATTCTACTGCCGTTGTTTTTTAATTTGTCTCAACATTTTAATTTAACAAATTTTAGCAGAAACAACAAAATACAAAAGTTACTGTAAATTTAGTTTCTGAATGTGCGCATTTCGACAACTTGTGTCTCTCCAGTGCTGATAAAATCGAAACATTTAGAAATCCAAGAACCGAGAAATATGTGTATAAAACCTGAAAGAGAACAAATTAGCAATATGATCTAAAGGAGGAAAGCATAAAATCAGCAAAGGACAGAGCAATGCATGAGGGAGATACTCCTTAGGTTTAAACATTCTTTTAAATTTAGATATTACATGTTTTCAAATAAAATCAGTTTTCGGGCCAACACCGAAGTACTGGCTACTGGGTTGGTGAATACCCTCGGAGACTACTTATAATGCTTAAACTTCGAGTCTGCTTTTCAAAAATGACAACAGAACTTTCTCTTTGCCACTTAAGTTCTGTTTTTCCTCTACCGGATTTGACTTTAATACCGGAGTTTACATGTTCAAAACGGCGGGTGTCTTATAAGAAGCAGGACATGATTAATCTACCGGTGCGCCTGATCTCACCCATGGTTTTTTTTATTGGGTTCGTGTTGTTCATTTTTGTTTATATATGTGTCTTCATTTTTTTCTATGCTCTGCTTATGTAATGTCTTTGTTTCTTTGTTTATCCGACGTTGCCATTGTATTTTAGACTGACGGTTTGGTTCTCACTTACTTTTTCAAATTCAGCTTATTTTTTTCATATTCATATTTTTAGTATAAATGTGGTTTCAAATAACTAAATACCGAAGTTACTGTGAATTTAAATTCTGCATATGCGCATTTCGACAACTTATGTCTCTTCAGTGCAGATAAAATTTAAATGTTTGGAAGACCACAATCTCAAAGATGTTTAAAAACTGATAGAGAACAAATAACCAATATGATCTAAATGTGGAGCCAAAATCAGCTCAGGACAGAGCTTTGCATGAGGGAGATACTCCTTAGTTTTCAACAAAATTTACAAAATTTAGATATTGTAAGGTTCCAAATACAATCGGTTTTCGGGTCAGTACCGAAGTGCTGACTACTGGGCTGGTGAATACCCTCGGGGACTAACAGTCCACCAGCAGCGGCATCGACCCAGTGGTAACAAATAACTAAATACCGAAGTTACTGTGAATTTAAATTCTGCATATGCGCATTTCGACAACTTATGTCTCTTCAGTGCAGATAAAATCTAAATGTTTGGAAGACCACAATCTCAAAAATGTTTAAAAACTGATGGAGAACAAATAACCAATATGATCTAAATGTGGAGTGACGATTTTAGTCTACATTTCAGACTCAATCATTAAAATACTGAAGGAAATTTATGTGTTGCGATATAGATATTACAATTTAATACCTTTTTGGCATGAATACGATTGGAAAAATAGATTTTAAGTCTCCGGTTTAAACTTTATTCCTAAAAATAACTAAAAAAATTCATTTTTTTTTAGAAAATGTCACTTTGAAATAACCTTTCGAAGGAGTTAATATGTTGCAAAATTAAAATTTAATGTTTTTTTTTTGGCAGGAATATGATTGGAAAAGTAGATTTTCAGCCCTCTGCTTAAACATTATCATTAAAATGACCAAAACAAAATCAATTTTTATGACAATTTTACTTAATAATAACCTTTTGAAGCAGTTTATATGTTGCAAAATTAAAATTTAATGTTCTTGTAACAAACATATGATTAGAAAAGTAGATTTTAAGTCTTTGGTTTTAATTTAATCATTAAAAATGACCAAACTAATTCAATTTTAAGAAAATTTGACTTAATAATAACCTTTTGAAGGAGTTAAAATGTTGCGAAATTAAAATTTAATGTTTTTTTTTTAGCATAAATATGATTGGAAAAATAGATTTTAAGTCTTCGGTTTATCATTTAAAATGACCAAAACAAATATTTTTTTTTTGAAAATTTTACTCTATAATAACCTTTCGAAGGAGTTTTATGTGGCAAAATCAAAATGTGATTACTTTTAGCATAAATATGAATTGCATTAAAACTTATTTATGTTTGAAGCAACTGGAATATTGCAAATTATCCGAAACTATTCATTTATGCAAATAAATTTATTTCTTTTTTACTTTGAATAATAAAGAAATAAAATCAGTATATTAATATGTATTTCAATCATATCACCGTACACAATTGATATAAATAAATGAGTTGAGCAGCTCGCTCCTTTCGTATGGATGAATGCTTCAGTATGTAGTCTTCATTCATTTCACTCGAACATGCATCTCGCACTAGTAAGTTGAACATTTTTTCAGCTGTAATAGCAAAAAAACATTGAAGAAAATTAAATGTAATGAATTAAAAATAAAATACACATTAAATGTTTATAAAGTTGAAAATTTTTAGTAAAATCTTTGTCCTTGCCGCGTGTAAAGAATACAATGTAATGATCAGTCACTGAGGCGATTAAACTCGAGGTCAACTGAACTCTTTATGTAGTACACGTTTTACATTGTAAGTACTGATCAATGTCACCGAGGCGATGTACGGATATACGAATTGAATTATAGATATTAAAAATTAATCTTGGTCACCCGAACTCTTCATATAATATACTATTCAAATACTAAAATGATCTGGGTCACAAAGGCGATTTATGGAGATTTGAACTATAGATATCAATAAATTGAATTATTGAGATTTGAAATGAATTATAGATATCAATAAATCATTTATAGCAGCAATATACCTACCTCTCCAGTGTACATTTCACAGTTAATTCGTTACTGTCGAGCATTTAGTTTGTACAGTGATTTTTTTAACAGAGCAAAATACTGTCCCAAAAGCTGCTTAGTCAGGGATTTGTTCAACCTATGTTAATTTCATCCCCAAGAAATTCTAAGGCCGTCACCATAACATCATTGAAAGATATGACGTGTCAATATCCCAAATGAAAGTGGACATTTTCCGGTAGATTCACGTCTTCCTGGATTTGACTACCGACTTTGACATTTTTCTGGATTGACTCACTCACAGTGTGACGGATGCTTACCCTTCTGGAGCACCTGATGTCACTCTCAGTTTCACTGGAGTTCACACTGTGAGTGCCTTTGTTTTGAATGTTGTGATTTCTATTTCTGTGCTTTGTATCTGTCTAACGTCATAGTTTTCTGTATCGAACGCCATTGCTTTCTGTGTTTTGGCCATGTCTTTGGACTTCGATTTTTTTTTGTAAATTTCACTTCTTTGTTCCTTCGGTATTCTACTGCGGTTGTTTTATAGATATTAATAAAAAGCACAATTTATTGATATTTAAAAATGATTTATAGATATTTATAAATAATTTATTAATATCCATAAATCGTACACTATTTTAAATATCTATTTATCATTTGTAATTATCAATAACTATTTTTTTAATATCAATTAATAATTTTCAAATATCAATAAATAATTCTGTATTAATAATATCAATAAATGATGATGTATAGATATCTATAAATATTTATTAATATCTATAAATGATTTATTGATATCTATGATAATTTATTAATATCTATAATGCATTTATAGATATCAATAAATAGGGAATAAATACCACAACGACTTTCCATAAAAAATAAAATAAAATAAATTCACAGTTACTTCGGTATTTAGTTATGGCATATAATTATGTTTTAACTACATGTATTGTATCTAATTTGTTAGTTATGGCACAAATATAATATATATATCAGATCATCCAAAGTTTTAATGCTACATTTCCAAATTAAGGATTTACCAGGCTTATCTCCACAGAGCATTTTTGTTTGTAGTTATTGTTCAAAACGTTTTAATTTGCACTGTCGTGACCCATCTGTACTTATTTAGAAATATCCCTTATATCAGACGAAAATAGCGATACGGACACTTGTCTTATCCTGTTGTCCGTGTAAATAATAAATAATTGACACCTAGTTTATAACACCATAATAATATTTCAATTTTCACGGAAACAAAAATAGCTTTGATATTAAAAAAATAACTACTAGCTCCCTTTCATTAGATAGAAAGTCCATCATATTTGAACGGAGATGTTGGATTTAAAATACAAATGAGTGCTGACAATGACATGATCTCTATTTGCGATCCGAATGATTTCCACTATATTTTATATGATACATATACCAATGAACTTAATAAAGAAACCTGTGATTTTACCACCAATATGTAATAGTCATAAATGGGATAAATTTAGTTATCAACAATATTGTTGAGTTAGTACATGTAGTATTGTTTGAATTTTTAAGATAAACATACATTGTACATACATATACTTACATCTCCATAAACATAAATTCAATTTCTGACTAATTGTTACTATCATTCTCGTCGCTTGTTATGATTCTTTTTCAATGATAATATAGCGTTTTTGTATCATAATAACACCTTACATAAAGATCCTGTAATTTGACTGGCTATATGATCACGGGGCCTAACCTCTAAGTCAAGAATAGGCTCGGAGCGTCCCAAATACGCCATTATTTGCTCGGAGTTCCCAAATTTATCCCCAAAATATGTATTTTATCTAGATTTAACGAACCATGTTCAAATTTGAAAATGCTCATTCGGGGGTTAGCTGTTAGTCTTAAATGGCTGTCCATAAAAAAAAACATTCAAACAGAGCTAGTAGTCGAGTTTACCTTGCATAACATGTGTATTGCGATGGTTATGTGCGGACGGCGTATAAGTACAGAAGAATAATACACAGAATCCAGTTTATTTTAAGTTTTGTTTTCCTTTCTTGCAATTTTTAAACATTTAAATCAATATAAGTTAAATTACAGTCGTTTCTATTATTCATAATTTTAATACAGTTGTGTTTTAATAGGACAAGTAAAATAACTATGGATGCGTCTCGTAACATGACAAAAATTGGGGAGTCGGATTAAATCGTACATATTATTAAAAGATGTGAAGTTGAATTGCTCTTTACACACATTTGTATTATATTCAACCAATATTTGATACCTGTTACAGTAGGGTGCAGACATAACCTCTCGCCAAGTTAACTTAAACCAGTCATAAAAGCTCTTCTAAGTTAACTTAGGACGTTTTCAAGTTAACTTAACCAGTCATAGAGCAGACATAAAAACTACTCTAAGTTACTTTAGAACTGTTCTAGAGCCCTGACTGCTCTGGTCTGTTCTGGTCATAGAATCCTGACTATTTGACAATAAGACCTGTAAAATCGTGACATTATATATCAAATGCATTTGAATTGATCTCGGAAATTGTACGTGTTCGCGATTGACATTCATTATGCAAAGTAAACAAGATACGGGCAAGCAGATTTACTATTATGAAAATGTCTTTGAGTCAACTTAAAGGCTTATCTCCGAATGGGCGTCTTATTTTTATTGCATTTTTAGAAGAAATTATAGTTTTTCTTACCTTTTCCGGTCCTCCGTCCTTGTTTACATTGTGTTGAGACGCTCCGAGCCTAATACGAACTTGTCCGTGTCTCATCAATAGATAGTATTGCGTAGAACTTAGGCCCCGTGATGAAATATTTCAGATAACTGCCCATTGATTTCTTGGTAATAATACACAAGCAGTGTTGTGCAAAAAGGATGATCACTTTTTACACTGTATTTACACTTTTTACCCTGGATATACATTTTTTATCTTCGTAAGTGTAAGAGAGACAAAGTTTTTTCGGATAAGTACTTATAGAAGTGTAGAACATATCCGGTATTATTAAATGGTGCAGAAGTATCAAGCAAAAATTTTCAGTATTATGGAGATGAAATCTCCCTCTCCGTGCGGCTAGGGGTAAATGAATTGACTTACTATTATTTCAGTCTCCTGACTTGTATTATTTCATTATTATATTATTATAAATTATTATGTTATTTTATATTGTATTGATAGTAATATTTTACATATTTATCACGTAATGTCTTCAAATGGAGATATATTTCATAAAGTATTAACTAACATTAATTATTATTTCCACTTTACACGTAACAAAGTTCTATTAATTCTACACATCTATTGATGAGATTTCTTACGAATATCAAAATAAATGTTACAGTTTGCTTTCTTTGTTGGGTCATTAATCAAACTGGCCGAAAGAAACATATCACATTGATTACTATACATTATATTTAGATAAATTTAACTGCTATCCATGTCAGATTTTGTTTCATCAAAGAGATGGATAGTGCTTTGCTTTATCTGTTGTCTTTTAGCGTTTATACATCTTTCGTTTTTTTCCTCCGAATCTTTTTATTGTATGTGCGTTCAGGAGACAGATTTGATCGAATTGACGCCCTGCTGAAACTAATTTTACAAGAACCTCAGTACATTTATCCGACATCGTTAGAATGCAGCGTTTGTATACTATTTTGATAGCTTTCGCCATACTTTTGTGGGCATGTGGTGTCTTTGGTCTTCCGTCTTTTGGTGTTCTTGCTTTTGCCTTGTCTCCGGACTTTGATTTGTGTAATCTTGTTCTTTGTTCCTTCGGTATTCTACTGCCGTTGTTAAGTAAGTAGTATCTTACACCTGAGTACCCCTTTGTGAATTTAAAGACACTAAAATATTTTCATCCAATTTCAGACTTTGGTAATATAGAAATCGTACTTGATCTAATGTGATATGTGTATAACAGATAACATTCCCTGTAATATTTGTTGCCGATATGATTGTGAGAATAGCCCAGTACATGCAAAGCTTGTATCAAAAAATAAACCGTAAAGAGAGTAATTTTTGCCGTTGCCAAATTTCGCGATTCGATCGCAAGGTTTGTAGCAAATTTCAGCGGTCACCAATTTTCGCGAACTGAAAATTATTGAAGGTTAAACATGCAAAACATCAACTGACTTTAGTTTGGAAATTTCTATTTTTGTGCTACCATAAAAGTCATGAATGCAGCCAAAATTTTGTCCTTACGAAAATTACCCGCTATCAAATATCATCAAGTATATCATTTTTAGTTTAAGTTGGTACGATACTTGTAAGAACCATTCAATACACAAAAATGTCTATAAAGTAAAGAAATCCTTATCTGAAATTAATTAGTGGTACCCATTCCTTCTCTTTTCTCTAATATCTTCCATACATTGAATACCTTCGAGTCCTCCCACATTAGACAGTGATTTATATTACGCATTTTTGCCAGAACTGGACTTGGTCTTGTGCATTGCTAGATGGATGGTGCCGGAGCGGTTTGGGTCCGAATCATAGTCACAACTCTACTTTACTTTCTGATGTAAATATGTTAACCATTACTGTTGACTTCGGAAATATAACATAAAGTGTGGATATATACGTCCTTGCATACATATTATGCATTTACATTGAAAATCATTCCACCAACACTATTATTTGTGACTAATTATCTGCCATCATTTTAACGGATTGCGGTTTTTAACAGTCATGAACATTCGACATTGACACCGAAGATACTTTGATTTTAAAGTCTTTTGATGAATAATTGTTAACAAAGGTGACCGTTTAAATAATGACCTAGATATCTCAATCATTTCTTGCGATATAAACCATGAAAAACAGCTACCTGTCTTAATGTTTGAATCACAAACGTGTCAACTTCTCTGCTCCCAACTATGTTGTCATATTCTATAGCAAATAACATTTAATTTTCAATCCATTTTATTTGCATAAATGATACATCAGCAAACAAATACCGAAGCAATGAAAGATTGTAATTTTTACGAGATAATTTATGAAATTCTTTTGCCCCCCACCCCCCCCNAAAAAAAAAAAAAAAAAAAAAAAAAAAAAACATGAAAAATTACAGCTCATGCAGCTTAAAGTTTTACAGCGATTGTAAATGGAGACAATAATAAAATTACCTGACAGAATTGTCAAGAATCTTAGTCCAAGAGGCAAAAAATTTTTTAAAAAAGTAAAAAAAAAAATAAATAAATTAAACAAGGCAAATGGAAAATGTCGATCGCAATGTAAATGACTTGGTACAGGCGTTTGTTAAACCAGTTTTATGGAGCATTAAACGTCCTTTTAGAAAAATGATATGCAATAACTAAATACCGAACTTACTGTGAATTTAATTTCTGCATATGCGCATTTCGACAACTTATGTCTCTTCAGTGCAGATAAAATCCAAACATTTGGAAGACCATAAACTCAAAGATATTCAGAAACTGATAGAGAACAAAAAAACAATATGATCTAAATGTAAAGCCAAAACAACTAAGGACAGAGGAACATAGGAACATAGGAATTTTTATATCTGATACTGTATTACTCATGAAATTACTCAATGGGGTAATGACAAAATTACCGAACAGAGTGGTCAAGAGCCGAAGTCAATAAAACAAAAAGACAAATCAGGTGGAAACCACTGGCAAAATTATCGACCCGCAATTGTCCTGATTCAAAAGAAATGCTGTGTTAAACCGGAGAACAAAGAGAACAAAAAACCAATATGATCTAAATGTAAAGCCAAAATCAGCTAAGGACAGAGCTTTGCATGAGGGAGATACTCCTTATTTTTTGTAACAAAATTTACAAAAAATTAGATATTGTAAGGTTTCGAATAGAATCGGCTTTCGGGTCAGTACCGAAGTACTGACTACTGGGCTGGTGAATACGCTCGGGGACTATTAGTCCACCAGCAGAGGCATCGACCCAGTGGTAATAAATAACAAAATACCGAACTTACTGTGAATTTAATTTCTGCATATGCGCATTTCGACAACTTATGTCTCTTCAGTGCAGATAAAATCTAAACATTTGGAAGACCATAAACTCAAAGATATTCAGAAACTGATAGAGAACAAAAAACCAATATGATCTAAATGTAAAGCAAAAATCAGCTAAGGACAGAAGAACATAGGAACATAGGAATTTTTATATCTGATACTGCATTACTCATGAAATTACTCAATGGGGTAATGACAAAATTACCGAACAGAGTGGTCAGGAGCCGAAGTCAATAAAACAAAAAGACAAATCAGGTGGAAACCACTTGCAAAATTATCGACCCGCAATTGTCCTGACTTGGTACAGGCATTTCAAAAGAAATGCTGTGTTAAACCGGATTTTTTTGGTTAGCCACCCTCCCTTCTTTTGCGGAAGTGTCCGGTAGCAACTCAGCAGCAATTGCCATTGAAAGATAGTAGACAGTTAAAAGAAGTGATCATCCCAATATTAAGTAAAGAAAGAAGGAATCTTGAATCAGAGATCGGACCAAACTTGAAATTTTCCACAACGAACTGTTATTTATTAAAGAACTTTTTTAATTATCGTAGGAGACGGAATTTTTGGCAGCCTTGATTAATAAGGCAGTCACGGATATAACTATGTCTAATGAGAAAGTCTGTATACAATGTTATGATCAATTAGACAATTAATATGTTACGAAAAAATATGGTGTATATTAACATGAGACAATAACACATATGTTAATTCCAACTGTAATCATTTTAATAAGCTGTATGGCCATTTCGGAAATTAATTCCTCATCAGTAGCATACTGCACACCTGTAATTCATCGTAGCATATTTTTCCTTTTAAATTTGTTATAATTGGACAAAATGTAGATTTATAACATTGACAATCACAATGTCGTAATAAAGTAAAAAGACAACAACAAATTTATTATCTGTCTGTTCAAGTCGTTGGTTATCATAGTTCTACTGTTGAAAAGGTTAAATTAAGAGTTCGAGCTTAATGTTTAACCCTTGGGAGTAAGAAGTATGATAACCAAAAAACTTGTAAAAGATAGATTTTATTTCTATGATTCTGATTTCTGGGTTTATATATATGTTAATATTATGCATAAGCTTGAGACACTGGTGCTTTTGTCAGGTAATGGATAACAATGTTTGTAAGAGCACTTTGCCGGTTTAATTTATGTTTGTTTACGACTCCGCAATCATGATAAGAAAAGACAAAGATGTAGCGTTGTTCCACATTTAACAAGAAATTCCCCTAAACCGGTGCTTTTAGGGACCCTCTTCAACTTACTATGAAATCCTATATTGATTAACAAATGTAAGCGCAGGGTATTGGAAGATGAGTTCATAATCTTTCAAAAGCTAATAAAATCGAGGGATCAGTCATTCTCCCTTGTGGGAAAACATTTCGATGTTCCATGTAATAAAATTGACATGAAACAGCATTAGAATTAGAGAATTAAGTCTACAGGATATCTTGAAAAAAACTAAATGGTTATATGACAAGTACCCAAATTTAGTACTTCTATCAGATGATCGTTTTGAGAAGTAATGTCAAATGCAGATAAAACAAAAACGTTTTAGAAGTAACCAAATCAATAGACCGGCAAACAATGTTCAAAAGCTCAAATGATTTGAAGGATCTTAAAGTGACGCTTTAGATAGCAAATTAAGTAAATTCCTGACGTGAACGCCACAATCAAGTAAGCATGTAGCGTTGCACGAGGGGGATACTCCTTAATTTAATTAAATTTTTCAGCTATGGTTATTGTCTTTTTTTCAAAATTTTAAATCCTACACATTTCATTTCCATAAATCTCGTAATATAAAAACTGAAGATAAAAAATGTACAGTTCGCCAACGTTTGTCACGAAAGGATGGATTAAATGTCTGGATAAAGATAACTTCCTTGTTTAATTATAAGATTGTGTCTTTCTGGGAGTGTTTGCTTAATAAAAATTAATATAGTGACTTTTAAGCACTACAAAAGAAGCAGACGTTTGCTGTTCTTGTATTGTCTGAAATACAATTCCGTATAATGTTTGCGTAGCAGGAGACATGATTAAAAAAATAATAAGTTCACTCTAAACAAAATTATTGGAATATAAAACACATTCCATGTGTTACTGAGAACAATGAAAGCTTTTATAAATAGAAAACGAACTAGTTAAGATTTTTAGTGAAACTGCGACAAAAGTTAAAATTTGTTACACATATTATGTCAAACATAAAAATCAATAGAATTGAAAGATAGAAAGATTCTAAGTTAGCGTTTGATACTTAAATACTTGAAAGTGCATGGAATAGAATGAAAGCGGTAAGAAATATCATTTAAATGGCTTCGTATACTTTAACTGCTAAGATTCCCACGTTTTTTTTTTCTACTCTTGTCGATCTTACTGAATATTACAGTAATAATACAGCTAAACATTAGAACGTCACATTAATATTACAGCCAAACATTAAAACGTCACATTTATATTACAGCCAAACATATACACTAGGGTCATTTATCTAAAACAAATGTTGAATACATTTAAGACGTTTTATATAAGAGATGAACATTTGATATCAAAATATGGAACAACGGCACTAGAACACCGAAGGAACAAAGGAGTGAAATTGACAAAAATCGAAGTCAAAAGACATGACCAAAACGAGAACACATAAAACAATGACGCTAGATACAGAAAACAGGTGCATCGAAATGGTAAGCAAGTCCTGCTCTTTTAACAGCATCCGTCACACTGTAACTGAGTCAATCCGGGAAAATGTCAAAGTCGGTAGTCAAATCCAGAAAGACGTGAGTCTACTTGAAAATATATGTACTTTCATTTGAAATAGTGACACGTCATATCTTTCAATGATGTTTTAGTGACGGCCATATAATTTCTTGAGGGATGATATAAAATAGGCTGAACAAATCCCTGACTAGGCAGCTTTTGGGACAGTGTTAAAAAATCACTGTACAAACTACACGCTCGACAGTAACGAATCAACTATGAAATGTACACTCCATAGGCTGCAAGAGTGGTAGGTATATTGCTGCTATAAAAGGGAAAGTTCACAATTGGGAAATTAAAATCATCACGCTGGTCATATAGCGTAGATTTCAAACGTTCATCTTCGTCAATTTACAATAAGAGATTAAGGTACGAAGCTGAAGTAGGTAATTCAGATGTTTCTTTAATTTCAAGCTCATTGGGATAGATCTGATGTAAATACTTCTTAAATTCAGGATTAATAAGAGAAAGTACACGTATATGTGGCGGCAGCTGAAATCAAAGGACTGGGTTATCACTATATATGAATCCCTATTGTCGGTTGGAAAACATGATCTCCGAATTCGACAAAACTATTGTCGATCAAATATTCTAATATTTTGATTACGTCAGTCTTGGTGTTCTTCTTGTTTGAAACAGTGTGGTTCTTAACATGTATGTCTTGTCTTTCCTTTATAACTAAATAGGTGTATCTGCGTTCTCCATTTTTTGTGCAGAAACATTGATGTATTAAATCTGAAATTACTGTTTTCAATTTATTATGTGGCAGGGTTGTGTAAAGTGTAGAAAAGTCCAAAGTTTGAATGCTATGGGTAAGATTGGTTGAGGATAGCTGTTCAAGGAGATCTTTTGAATTTTAGGAATCCACATTTGTTTCATACCGCTTGTGGAGTAAGCTTTATTACAGTAATTTTTCAGGCCATCTCTAACTGCGGTCAACAAAGTAGTGAGGAGCTTTGCAAGAGGTTTAGTGGCGCATCTGGAAGACCCGGCAATGAATCTCTGTTTGTATGGATTCTTATGAAGTTTAGGTACCCAGTAGATGTAGATAGTTGATTCTTTTCATCATTAGCTTTTATGCCAAATGATGCTAACACTGAAGTGTGATTTTTTTTTTACAATTTCAACCCTCGATATTGTAGTAGGGGTATAAGTAGGGTTTCCAGATGAACTGTCGATGCCCATCTCCTTCACAGTGCAGTCGAGATAGTGTTTCTTACACACAAGCAGTATATTGTTCAAAGCTTTGTCTGCAGGGACAATGACGTAATTTTCATTGAGGTTGGACGGAGTTCTTACTATAAGGGGATCTTCAAATATACTGGGATTTCATTGTTGTTTTTAGGCGCCGGATGCGATTTACAATTAATGACTTTATGGACCTGATCCAGTCGGACAATGTCTGAACGTCCTCTTTCTCTTTCTTTGCCCACTTCCTAGCATAGTCTTCAACTGCATCCATAAAAATCTTGAAATTGTACTTCCAGTTGATGTGCTTGGGCTCATGAAATTAAGGACCTTTTAAGAATGTATCTCGTAGTTTAAGGTTGTCTACGATATCTAGGTCACCAGTTATAACGTGTCCAGCCATAGGGTGGTTTGGCTTTAAAGTCATCAATTTGGAAGTCACGCAATACCCGTTTGTAATTGAAAGTAATTCGTAAACATCTTATTCATAAGGACATTCCTCATCCTTTTTTTCTACGGAAATACTGTTAAAGGTTTGAATGATTTTTTAAAATACCTTTGAGATCAATTAACCTGAAAATTTTAGACACATACTGGCCTCTCACTTATAATGCCGACGTCCAAGGAAATATATGAGGATTTTATACATAACCTTTTTCGTAAGTTTTGATTCTGATTTGTCTTTCGTAGCGCAACAGTGCTTATCAGCAGACTATGCCCCTTAAGCCAGCCGGCGGATTAGCTGCGAGTTTCCCGTTTAACCATCCTCATGATCATTCAAAAAAAACTTTTGTCCCCTTTCTCTTTCAAGATTTTGTCATGGAGCTAGTAGTCAAATTTTTGGGGTTTATTTTTATGTCTACTATACTATAGGGCAACTGGACAATAAAAAGAGGTTTGGGTACACATAAAGTAAGTGAGAACCGAACCGTCAATCCAAAACGAATAAACCGGTTCAACCCTACCGCTAGCTCTTGAGAGTGTCGGTACGAAGTGCGGCTGTCACGACTTTCTATCGTTGGTAACGTTTTTCTTTTACGTTTTTCTGTACAATATCCTGGCAGACTGTGGAATGTAACTGTTATTTTCATTCATTGTGGATATTCCCCGTTATCTTTTTATGTAAATGTACCTGTCGACAAAGCGCTAAACAATAATAATCGAATTTGAAAAAAAAAAATATATATATATATATATCAGAGTCCACCAATGGACAAGACAAGCAAATGTCCTATCTAATAACTCACAAAACAACTTTAATAGGATACAAAAATGCTCCAACTTAAACCTAAAGAAAACACCCGACCGCTATGTACCTACTTTGTTTACTTCGTATAAATTTCACAACAATGCTTACAAACATCGTATGAGCGGAAGATTTCAGAAGCATACGATATCCTCGGGTCTTATACATTGAAACAATGTTAAACATTTTTGCAAATGGATCATATTTCCTTGGTCACAGGTCATATTAAAAGCCATAAAAATAGACAGTGTATAAAATTTGATCAACTTCCAATTATATTTTCATATTTAAAGGCTATAAATATCTTAATGCAAATTGAAGAAAAACTATTGAGAAGTGTTTCCCCCCAAAATTTTGACGTCTTGTATCTCAAATATTCCTACATGGTTTCAAAACAACGGCAGTAGAATACCTAAGGAACAAAGCACAAGATTACACAAATCAGAGTCCAGAGACAAAGCAAAAGCAAGAACACCAAAAGACGTAAGACCAAAGACACCACATGCCCACAAAACGCACGAACATTACATATACAACACAAAAAACTAAAGCACTAACAGTGTGAACTCTCAATAAACAAGAGTGACATCAGGTGCTCCGGAAGGGTAAACATGTCCTGCTCTGTGCACAACACCCGTCACACTGTCAGTGGGTCAATCCAGGGTAAAGTCAAAACCGGTAATGTCAAATCCGGGAAGACGCGAATCTAGCTGAAAAAGTCAGTTTTTATTTGTGTCACTGACATTTCATATCTATCTAGGATGTCGTGGTGACGGCCATAGAATTTCCGAAGGGACAAAAGTAACAAAGGCTGAACATATCCCTGACTCAGCAGTTTTTGTGACAGTGCTTTTGCTCTTTCCATAAAGTCCATGTATGTACTGCACGCTCTACAGTAACGAATTAATTGTGAAATATATACTCCATATGCTGGGGATGCAGGTATATTGCTGCAGAGAAAGGGAAAGTTCACAATTTCAAAATGTTTTGCTGAAGTTGTTCCATTAGCAGTGCCCTTCAAACGGTCAGATATTTAATTCTAATTACAAAATTCCTGACACTTGTATTCCCTTAATGTTTGGCCTTGAGTAACTGATACACCACAAACTTATCCATCCATTTAACCAGCGCTTTTATTTGTAAAAAGAGTTAGTAATGAAATTCTGTCAAACAAAAATCATCAAAACACTGTTATTACTTATTGAGTGTTAAGATTTTATTTAAGTTTAGGATAAATAACAATTGATAAAAACATAAGTTTCACCAACTGACATTTATAATTTTCCACAACTTTTAATAAATTTTAAATAAACTGATAAAATCGCATTTGAAACAACTGATTGAATGGTCTTTTGAAATTTCTGGTTCAGTTGAATTTTTCTAACAAAAACAGATTATTCTCCAATATTACTTACAAAAATATTTTTCTGGACATGTGATGATTAAGGCAATAAAACATTTATCTGCGTCTTTCACTATGGTTTATCAACAGGTCATTGGCATTCCAATGGTTACTAATTGTACACTTCTCGTCGCAAATCCTTTTTTTATATTCTGTTACAAATGGTACTTTTTGAAAAAAGAAAAAACTACAAAATTGAAACACACAAATTAGTGATTCACTTTTTCCAATTTTCAACGATAATAATGGGTATATGGACGGTATTCTTTCATTTGGCAATTCACAGTTTTTAGATTATGTCGACATCATTTACCTACAAGATAAAAAAAATTAATAAAGCATACATTCAAAATACCGTCGTGTTCTGGATCTACATTTTAAGTATCATTATTTACTCTGGTAATATTAAACTAAAATACTAATCTAATTAAAGGAATGCTTTTGATTTCACACATACTAATTTCAGTTTTCTAGACGGTGACGTTCTTTCTAGCCCTGTCCTGAGGGGTTTGTATATCACAATTGTCACAATGCCCATGCATTTGTTCTACACTTGGCGACTTAAATAAACATAAACTATTTGCTGTCATATCAAAACGTTTACAACTAGGGTACATATTACATGAATTATTTTATACTTTTTAAAAATTTTATAGAAGATATGAAAATGTTATTTCAAAATACTATGTGAATCGCAAACAGCTTATTACCAAAGGGATTTCTTTTCCTTTTTTTTTAGGAAACCGTTGTTATAAACTTTTAAAAGAAAAATAATTAAAAAAATCCAGATTAATTGGGACGACAGTTATAGTCTTTAGTTTAAGTTGATATCGGCATCATATTCCATTAAATTTGCTATGGATTACACATAAACTAGACTCTAACTGATACTGCCGATGTCTTCCGTAATACACCGTCATTCTTAATCAAACCCCTCGGGAAGTTTAGGTTTGATCTTCTTTCTTGGTTCTTTGTACAAATGATAACTAGCAGACTAGGCTTCTTGAGCTACGACAGTTTAGTGGCGAGCACTCTTTGACCCATCTTTATTAGTTACGTTTTGTCCCATTCTTTTTTTCCTCAAGACAAGGGTCTTAGAGTTTAGTAGCACCTGTATTGAGTCGTTCGTATGTTTCTCATGTTATAGAGTTATTTGATAGATAAAGGGAATATTTGGGTATCGATATATCAGTTTAACCCTACTGCTAGATTTTGCTGAATGCTTGTTCCATTACCAGTCCGGATATTCGGACATCCCATTTTGTCTACTTTTGTATTTTGTTTGTGTTTTTCAAGTGCAGTTCCTTTGTAATTGCAATATTCGATCAACGTGGTTCTTCAATGTTATTCTTAGTTTTTTTTACGTCTCTTCTTAGCTTTTACCGTTGTTGAAGGAGTCTGTGTAATATTTAAACTAGAAACATGTAAAATCATTTTTTTTATTTATGGACGAATCTCAAAATTTTAGATATTGTTTAGACGGATAATTGCTTTTCCTTCTCTTAAGAATACAAAGTTGAATCCATTATCAATCGGTCAACTCCTATCTTGCCTATAGTATTATAGATGTCAAAAAGATAGTATCATAAGAGTGCAATTAGTTTACGCGACTATTCAATTACTTTTGAACATCATATTGTAATCAAAGCGCTATATATGTTAATTGATGTATAATTAATCGACTGTCTAGACCGTTCTATAGAAAAGCTCCAAATAAAAATACTTATTTTGTCACTGTTCGCCCTGTGTTGAACAGTATTACATCCAGTTTCTGAAAATTCAATAATTCTTTTTAAAATATGCGTTGCTGGTACAAATATAAGCTAATATTTTAATTTTTAGGCCCTGCATTAGCGTAAATATTCGCAAATCCGGGGAGATGAACAAGTTTCCACGTTGACTGAATTTAAAGACAGCTAATATATTCGAAGAACAGCCAAATCCCTCGGTGGGAAGGCAATCTCGATATTCATTTTTCTAAATCTAACCCCGTTGGGCTCCTACGATAGACCGTTATATATATATACGTCTGTAAATCAGCCAAACATTGTGAGATCTGCACATTAGTAGTTCCCTCTCCGGGATTCGAACCATCACTGTTGTGACATCTATGGCAACACCGCCTGCACTACATCAAGCGCCCTAGACCACGCGGCTACCTAGGCTATATAAAAATATAGCTTTCGGTAACCGGTTGATACCTCCTCGTAGGTTTAATCTAGGGTTGTAACGCAGTACATGATGTATAGGTGCTCGTGCAGATCAGCTGTGTATATATATATAAAAGCAAAAAACACCCAAAATCCCTATTGTGCTAGATCTAAACAGATACACACAATGTGGTTAATTTATAAACTTTCAGTATGAACAATGTGAATAGCACTAATATAAATACTGTTTATATTTCAACTCTATCCGAGTCTTTCGCAAAACAACAAAATATATAATAAACAATAAACTATTTACAAAAAACTACACTACAAGACTTAATTAAATAGGTAAAGTACATTTCGGAGACTGAAGGCATGACCTCAATTATAGTGATGTGAAAAAATATTTGCTGGTGTTTGTACATAACATTTACTGCAATATTTTCTTAATCTTTTTAACGCTGGTATTATATGCATTTATTGATCTATAACCCTATTATTTATTAGTGCTATTCACATTGTTCATACTGAAAGTTTATAAATTAACAACATTGTGTGTATCTGTTTAGATCTAGCACAATAGGGATTTTGGGTGTTTTTTGCTTTGTTTTATGTTGTTTATATATATATATATATATTGCACTAGTAGGTGTCGAGTCTTTTGATTCTTTGTAACGTATTTTGGTTTTTGCACTACCATTTGTTTTATTTGCTCTGTACTGAAGAGACATAATTTGTCGAAATGCGCATATGCAGAAACTCAATTCACTGTAACATTTTTTTGTCATCTGTATATGTATGAGTGCAAAGTGCGAAAAAAGCGTTAATTCTCCTGTTCCCTTTTTTTTCATTTTAGCGAAAATTCCAAGCAATTCTACAAAGGTAGAATGCTTACAAAAAAATTGATTAGTTTGCACAAAGACTGTTTAATGAATGGTGTTGATCACATGCATGTGATTTAAAATATTATAGTCTTTTATTTTCAAATAAATACCATTGTATTGAATTGAATATTTTAAAACGTCTGAATATTAAGATATAAACCTTTGTTGAAAGTCTCAAAAAAATAGTAAGATAAGGCCTAAATGACTTGAAGAGGAAGAACAACAATAAAAGCGTTGTTCCATATCTTTGTTTTAATCTGAATTTGTGATTTTTGTCTCATGAGCATTTTCTCCATATCTTTGCGTTGTTTATCTAAGACTAGAGTTTGTATCTCTTGCTGTGCGTGTAGAATGTTCTCCATGGGAGAGGCCTACTTCAGTTATAATTTACCTGTTTTTGAGATATTTTTCATATTGTTTCACTATCACAATTTTAAATGATGACATTTCATTATAACAAAATGTAGTGTGATTTTTCTACGATAGCCTTTTGACTTGCATTTGTTGCCTGTGACTTCAAGATGAAGAACAACAATAACATTATTGTGGCATAGCTTTCTTCTGAGATATCTTTTGGTTGCTTACAATAATAAAGTTCTTTTGCCTTTGACTTTCTTTTTCTTTACCTAACAATTAAAATTCAGTGATTGTAGCACACGAACATTTCGTTTGTAATGGTACATAATGTTGATTAAGCAGTTTACATTTCTTTCTATTGCATTGATAGAAAGTGTGGTTTGAGTAATTGATTTTAGCTTCAAAAAGTTATGTTGTAGAATTTTTAAATAATTAACTAAATTGACACAAACAATGTTAAAAATATGTATATGATCAGTGTTACCTATTTATTACAGAACCCTCATCCGTTAATGCTCACAGTAACATGCCTGGTGCATATTGTTAAATGTTCCTCTGTACGCTTGATATAACGTTATATAGCTCCTATATAGGAGAGACATGCCAAGAACAAACAAACTTCCATTTGTCAAGTAAGTTTGTTATAAATTCTGATTAAGTAGATTTTTTTCAAGTGCACAATGATACACATATTTTACGAAAGGATATGGAGTAAATGCACATGAGACCATAATACATATGTTAACTCCAACTGTAATTTTAATGAGCTGTACGGCCATTTCGGAAATCTATTCCTCATCAGCAGCACTAGAACCCAAACAAAGGAAATCCATAATTTAAAAAAAATGTTTAAGATGCATAAACCCAAACGAAATCCGAATAATCAGTAATATCAAATATAGCTAAGGACAAAACTACGATGGAGGGAGTTAATCCTTCGGTTTTAGAATTTTACATAAATTTAGATAATAGTAATTGAAGAAAGTGTACACATGAGATATCATCTCATGTACAAGTACACCACATCTAAGAAAAATAAAGAGCATACATCTCCACCACGGGGAATTGTTTTACCAACTCCACACTGCAATAAAAGACAAACTCCTGTATTAAATATTTTACGAAAGGATATGGAGTAAATGCACATGAGACCATAACACATATGTTAACTCCAACTGTAATTTTAATGAGCTGTATGGCCATTTCGGAAATCTATTCCTCATCAGCAGCACTAGAACCCAAACAAAGGACATCCATAATTAAAAAAAAATGTTTAAGATGCATAAACCCAAACGAAATCCGAATAATCAGTAATATCAAATATAGCTCAGGACAAAACTACGATGGAGGGAGTTAATCCTTCGGTTTTAGAATTTTACTTAAATTTAGATAATAGTAATTGAAGAAAGTGTACACATGAGATATACATGTACTAAATATATCTGGAAATCTTTTTTGTTTTTCTAAACAATATGAAATATGCTCAAAATTATTTCTTAGCTTAGTTTCCAGTCATAAATAAATACAAAACAACACAATTCGTAATATTTCATTTATATGACTATGTCAACGAGTAATAACGACGAGAAATGTCGCTGAATAAAAGGTAAACCAAACTAACTTTGCACCAAACTTTAGGTGGACATCTCTCAACTTATTTTGGGATCAATGAAAAAGCTGAAAAAAACATTCCAGTTCGAAAATCCGACCTTTTCTGCATTCGACTCCGCAATTGGTAATGATTTTGTTCTATCCAAAAACTTGCAAAATGGAGAAATTTTGAAATTAAGCAACATGTTTTATCTGCTAAGCTTTTCTTTGTTACTTCTTAAATAACCAATGAAGGGATATGGAGTAAATGTACATCAGGCTAAGTCTCTACAAATAAATTGTAAAACAAACCATCGGAACAGCGCTTTTATTGTATTTCTTTATCTTGAAGTTACTAAGCATAAGTAGGGACTATGAATCTGCACGAACACTACAAAAGTAAAATTGTCTAAATTTACCAATTTTTGTCTAAATTTGCCTGAAAAATAACTCGAAATTCTTTGATAGAAAAATATGTAAGGATATGAAGTGAATGTACATGTGACAAAAATGCACACTATACACAGAAAACTCCAGTCCATCAAGGACAGGGCCTCCGTTCCCGTCTACATCTTGATGTAACCTGAGGGTCTTCAACCAGAGGTGAACAATAATCCCCCTCAAGGGAGATCAAGAAGGCCCCTAGCGCACCCATTCTTTAATGTCTGATTTTGTGCTTATTTTTTCTCGACAAATTCTTTATTGTATTAATTTTGTCTTAAAATTTCTTGACACATTCTTGACAGTCTGTATTTGCATGAAAAATTCTTTATAAAATTCTTGACATTCTACACATTCTCCACTATGTCTAGATCTGAAATTTCCCGACAAATTCTTTATTGTATTAATTTTGCCTTAAAATTTCTCGACAGTCTGAATATTCATGAAACATTCTTGATAAAATTCTCGACATTGCATTATGTCTGAAATTTCTCGACAAATTTTCGATGTTCTAATATTGTCTAGAAATTTCTTTACACGTTCGCGATATTCTTAATTTTGTATAGAAATTGCAAATTTTTCACCATTTGATAATTTTTTTT
>MJUU01015861.1:7605-19707 GCA_002080025.1 Modiolus philippinarum | reverse complement strand
CAAATAACTAAATACCGAAGTTACTGTGAATTTATTTTCTGCATATGCACATTTCGACAACTTATGTCTCTTCGGTGCAGATAAAATCTAAACGTTTGGAAGACCATAAAATCAAATATGTTAAAAAATTGATAGAGAACAAATACCCAATATGACCTAAATGTAAAGCCAAAATCAGCTAAGGACAGAGCTTTGCATGAGGGAGATACTTCTTAGTTTTCAACAAAATTTACAAAAATTTAGGTATTGCAAGGTTCGAAATCAAATCGGCTTTCGGGTCAGCACCGAAGAACTGACTACTGGGCTGGTGAATACCCTCATAACTTTTAATTATATACAACTTTATCTAACGATACAGAATCGAAAAAATGGAGAAAAAACATTTTATATTTAAAGGAAGTATCAAGATTTCTCCTGTCCATTGTTTTTCGTTTGAAGTTAAGCTATGTTTAAAAATAAAGGATTAAGTTAAAAATTCTTAAAACACAATATTCCTCCATGTCTTGCAACGTAAATTTTCATTAATTTTGCTAAAATGATAAATGTCGTTTTCTTTTATAATAAAATACAAATTTCATTACATTTGTACGCTAAATCAGTAAATGACATTTTATTTGTTGAATTGCCATATCCAGATATGTATAAAATTAGCAGTTATTTCCAGAATAATCGCTATAAATACAAATTCCTGTTTTACTTTACTGTTGTATCAACCAAAATACTAAAACTCAAATTAATCTGGAATGAAGAAAAATGTGTATCTTGCTTATCGAATCGTATTTAATTTCTTCTATATGCAGTAAACTGGTTATTGGATAACTAAACTGTAAGAAAAACATCTAATTTTCCTGAATTATTGGAAATTGAATTGACGGAAAGTATAAAAGAGATGACGATGCTCTAAATAGCACCAACGTGATTGTGTTCTGTAAAAAATGTTTTTCTTACCTGACAGTCAATAGGATTTTACCGTTCAACATTTTTGTCTGGGCATGCTTCTGATGCTTTAGACTTTGCCCATTGCGTAGTAGTTAATTTGAAAAAAAACGAAATATTGTCTATTTAGAAGAAGGGATCAAAACACACCTTAATCAAGGTAAGTTAATTAAATAATTACATGGTGATTAAAAACTGAGGTAATCGTAGCATACATTTACAACTAGGTCAAAAGACATGGATAATTTTGAGGAGTGAGACTGTGTGCTCTGGCAGAGGATATTGGTCCCCTACTAAGAAATTTTTGAACTTATGTATTTGGTTCTACTACAAAAACTACGAACCTTAGTCAAATTATACTAAGTCTTAGATTTTTTCATTAAATTGCCCCCTTTTTACCTTTTTGCATTTAGTTTTAGTTTTATCAATCTAGGTTCATGTCATATCGTAATAGGTCTTTCTATTCATTATTTTTTTATATGTAATTTCAACGAAGCTGAAAAATGTTTTAAAGGGTCCTTAGATTAACAATGAGAGATATGGAGTAAATGCAAATGAGACAAATGGTGAATAAAAGGATATGGAGTAAATGCACATGAGACAAAGTCTCTACAAATACATGGTAAAAACAAGCAAAGGAACAACGCTTTTATTGTTGTTCTTCATCTCTACAAATGCATGACAAAACCAAGCAATTGCACAACGCATTTATTTTTGTTCTTCATTTTGAAATCACCATGAGGCCTTCATCAATGAGCTTTACTCATACCTCATAGTAAGTTTGAGACGGTTCCTAGCACCGATTTGAGCGATATTCATTGCTAGATGACGAGCAACTTCACTTCCAAGTGACTTTACCCATTGATGCGGGATCGTCCACAGACAGACATAAACTTAACTGGCAAAATGTTCATCAATTCGCTGTCATCCGTTGCCCGACAAAAAGACTAATGGAATACGATCACAACATTTAAACAACCACAGGGCACTCATCAAGCCAATAGTAAAAAAAAAAAATTGGCATAATAAAATCATGAGATGTGGTCACAATAAAGAGGTGGTCAGAAGAGCAAATTGTTTTTTCAAAATATAAAAAAGGCAAAATTTGAAAGTTTGATAGTGCACCCATATGAAAAATTATCTCAAGAACAACTACACAATATCTGAAATGCATATATAGCATAATCTCTCTCACGAGGAATCTTTTTCCGGACCCCACACTGGAGGAGAGACTAACTTCAATCTAAAAGTAACAATGAAGGGACGTGGATTAGGTCGATCTATGCTCAATTTAGGTGCCGACAAGACAAAATCATGCCTTAATTTCAACAATATTAATGCCTTCAGGTAGATCGGTAGTCTTCCGCCATTTTGAATTTTTTATTTATGTTGTTGTGGTATTATCTGCCTTTCAAATATGCAAATATTTTTATTTGTAATAAATTAATCAATATTATATCCATAATACAAAATGCAAAGGGCATACTTAGACTTGTTTTTACATGTCTTTATCTAATTAGATGAGGTATGGTAACTTGATAATTAAATCAATTGGAACATAATATTTGAAAAAGGGAGATAATCTGATAAAAATATTTTACATAGATATCACTATGGAAATTCACATTTTATAAATTTTATGGAAAACAAAGTCGGTGACCCCCATTTTTCTTTACATTTTTTGAAAGTATGTTCAAAGGGCTAACACATGAATAAAAAGTAGAAAAATTCTATGGAATAGTTTTAAAGAAATCAACAATATACCTGTTTTTCCCTATATATTCATTAAAAATATTTGATTTTTTTTATATCAGTTATTTAAAAAACACGCACGGTGACCCCCCTTTTTTTATTTTTTTATTTCAATGCTTATATAATAAGGAACCTTTCCTGTAAAAATAAAAAAAATCTATGGAAAAAAATTTGGAGTACCCATCTACCTTAAATGTCATCCCTCCATTGTTCCTTCGGTATTCTACTGCCGTTGTTCAAGAAGTTTTACGGTCGACATCACCATCTTGTGGACCGCAATGGGATTTTTTTTGCAGATGACAACAAATCTTTGTTTCCTCTACCGGATTTGACATGTTTAACACGGCGGTTGTCTTATAAGAAGCAGGAGATGCTTACTCTACCGGAGCACCTGATCTAATCAATGTTTTTATTTGGTCCGTGTTGTTCATCTTTATGTGTATATGTGTATCTTTATTTTTCTTCTTTGTGCCGTACTCATTTTTTTTTCTTTTTAAATTGTTACCATTGACTTGTTCTTGGTTTCTTTCGAGTGTTACCATCTTCCCAAACCCTGTAAAATGGCTCAAATGGACACAAAAAATGCTATTAACAGCCATGTTTCGTATTCGTTTAGAAAACATACAAGTGTGGTTTATATCAATTTTTTCCTAGTATGAGTACCACAGATTACATGTACCTTTCACGATTTTCGACAATATTTGAGCATACTACGTATAATTTTAAAAATGGCCAAAGTTATGAACAAAACTCACTGCTTAATAGCCATACGTCCTGCTTCCAAACACCTTAAAACATCGATACAATCAATTTATATATACATTCCTTCAGAAGCGATAACAACTTTGTTGTTAGTTTTGTTTTCTTGATGGAACATTTTAAAAATTTTCTTCAATGATATTGAAATCTTTAAAATGGTGTCTTATTTATCTTTTCTCGTGTAAAACGGACAAACATCATAACCTTACTACAAATGTATAAATATTCATGTAGAGGCTGTGTAATATTATACTTAATAACTACAGAGCTTTTTAAAGAAAATGAACACTCAGCAGAACATTTTTGCGCGAAAACTTACAAAAATTCTACAGAAGTTCCAATTAAACATAATTATCTCCGTCACCGCCTTAAAGGCTTCAAAAATGTCCGTCTCATACGATAATTAAAAGATTTCTTAAATAAATATCAGTCCCTTGTGAAAAAAATGAAGTTTAGGTCCGACCTTTGATTCAAGATTATTTTTTTACTTAGTACAGGGATGATCATTTGTTTTAACTGTCTACCACCGTTCATTAGAAATTACTGTTAAGTTTCTACCGGGCAATACCGCAATGGAAGAGGGGTTTGCCATAAATCCGGTTTAACTTACCAATTCATTTGAAATACCTGAACCAAGTTTGGACCATTGCGGTCGACAATGTTGGCGGTGGTTTCCCTCTGATATTTCTTTTTTCATAGACTTCGGCTCTTGAAAGCTCTGTTCGGTAATTTGCTTTCCCCAATTTCTTTAATTTTACACTCAAATCCAAGATTCCTCGTAATACAATGAAATCACGAATCAAAAGTAATATTAAAAAGGACTTACACGTGTAGGTGATTCAAAAAACATTTGTTGTATAAAGTTATAGGTTAGCAATCGTAAAAAGTTACCTATTTAAAGGAATACGTATGCTATTATAAAAAAACAGGCTCTCAGCATTCTTGATTTTATTTATGATAATAAATTTGTCACATTTGAATACTTTTTGTCAACAGAAAATTCGTTTGCCAATAGACAAGAATTAAGCTCAAGCTCGCAAACTTATTCTTATGCTCCTACGACACTTAATTTCTATAGGAACTTGTAAAGCACATGAAATTAAAGATGCTAGACTTTTCAATTTCAACCATATACACATTGATGATTTTCTGTCAATTAAAAATGCTTCCTCTGCTTATTTGAGAATTAGAAAGGATACGACAAAATCACTAGATCTACATTTTTTTGTTTTTGGACCGTCATCTTCAATTTCAAATCCACAATATCTAATGAAGGCAAGACTCTTTTCGTGTGACAATTATTCCATGGGTTTTGGACCTACTTTGTTCTTTTGCCCTTTAAATTTCCGATCTTGACATTTTGTCTTTACTCTTTGCTTATTTAAATTCTATTTTTGATAGAGATCTCCTCTAATTATTTTATCACTTTATTTTTTGCCATGTCTACGGACTTTGATTTTTGTAACCATCACTTCATTCGTTCCTTTGGTATTCTACTGCCATTGTTTATTTTGGACAGTTTGTAGTCATCAATGATAACAAAGAGATGTTCCCTGTAATCGTTGGTGACTACATGGATAACCAAAATCGGTTTACAACAGTATACTACGCTTGCACCTACATGATGTATAAAAAAATGCTTTGGCGCTATGGCCGTACAACATATAAAAATCATGTGGTCATTTTCTTTCATACAGTTTGAAAAAATGTAATTTTTTGTGCTTTCTTTTCCTCGATTGACAGTTCTTTAATAACTGTAACAAACACAAAAAGCATAAAATAATGAGAGAAAATTCAGACAAAAGGAAAAACGAAGACATTGGTATAACATTTTTTCAGTTCACTTGGGACTCATATGTAAAAGAAATTTATATAAATACGCTAGCGTTTTACATAATGGACAGGATAATGATTTTATAACTTGTCAATGATAATCACATTTTCTTATTCCACATTGTATTAAAAAAAATCTTTCTCATACTTTTTGTAGTTATATAAACTTTCTGTTGTAATCAGATTGACTATCAATAATGATTGTTACGGAGAAACCTCAACTTAATAAGTGATAATGACACGAGGGCTAAAGGGATTTGTTGTAATGAACAACAACAAAAAAAAACTATTTTCCGATAATGACGTCATTCGAAGTATAAGGGCTAACGTTTTTTTATCAATCATAAATATTTCCTTAGGCATTATTCTTTTCTACGAATGCCAGAATTTAAGCGGAAATGATTATTCATTAAATATCCATCAGGGCGTCTGCTTAATTATTACCAATATGTCCAACGTGCGTTACATAATTATTATTATGTTCTTTAGAAATTCTACTGTCGTCACCTTGACATTATAGATATGAAATATCGGTATGGCAATTTTCAGCTAGATTTAACGACTTCTAAGAATTGACATTACCATTGATTGACTCTCGAAAGTTAGAAAGTAACAAAGGTTGACCCTATCCCTGATAACCATGATGTAGGTACTCCGACGAAAAAATGAAATGTTCGCATTCAGTGAACATAACGGTGCAAAAAGATAGCTATCTGCTTCAATAATAAGAAATAGAACTTCTGATCTCCAATGCATGTAGATAAAGGATAGATTAGCATCATTTAAAAATTACAACTTTTCCATTTCCGGTTTAATTTTTTCTTTGCATTTTCCAGTTCTGAGAGCTAAGGAAAAACTTGTTCAAAATTATTTGGAGTTGCTGCGCTTTGGCCACTAATTGAGATTAACAACGAAGAAAATTCAAGAAAACTGCAAAAACAAGTAAAAATTAAAATTGCCGTGCACCTACGTGCATTCATGAATCTATTTGAATCTTTTTGAATCGTTGCAGTTGAAAGGTATGAGTTGTAATTTAAATACAACATTAACGTGCGTCTTCATGCACCATGTCATCATTACGTATTTGTGTAATAAAAATTGATAAATCATAAAGCCTTGCTTACAAATTTCTTCGTTGGAGTACCTATACCATGTAAGAAGTGCTTATATATGAACTGTATAAACTAAAAGCTCTACAGTTAAAATCCAAAATTCAGACGTTCATTATCAACATTATATTACAGAATGATCAAATTTTGAAGCAGAATTTTGTTCCATCATAAGTTAATATGATTTAAATCTTCGATTATCAAAGGAAAGTACGTCTTGAGAATTTGGAAAATCATAAATAAGAACTTAGTTTTATGGGGTTTTTTTCTTTTCCTTTTTTAGTTAATTATTATTCTTTTTTTTGCAAATGACAAAAAAATCCTAATAAACAGTCGAAAAGGTCAGGTAAGAGTGGCTCAACATTTGTTCCCGTTGCAATCCTTATTATCTTTTGATAAACTTCACATCTGAGATAAACTGGTGAACATTGCAATTACTTGATGGCTTTGTACATACTGGACAGATCACTTGTTATACTCCCAGTTTTTGTTAGAACTGTTGCTTTGGTGTATATTTTTTTTCCGTTCGATAGGGAATTAATTACAAAAATGAAAGGATATTGAGTAAGTAAATGCCCAAACTATTACATGAAGTTTATTCTAAGCATTGCAGTAAAACATTTTGAGCGAAATATGCAGGCTACAAATATACTTGAAAATTCATATAAGTTTGTTGGTTATTCTCCTTATTTATGAAAGACACTGAATTAAGCATCTTTCAAAATAGGTAAAATGCTTACTAATTAAAAACTCTTTGAACGGTGTTGAAAATATTGTGTTTATTTTAATAAGGTCAATACATTAAGCGTTACCTTTACTGAAATGATGCAACAGAAATCATTTTGCCAAGCTGCCGAGAAGTCTCGTAGAGTAGAAGTTAGGGGAATGTCCTGTCTATGCGGAACAGTCAGGTCACAACGCGAAACTCTTGTCACAAATTGTGGGGTGTAACGCAACGCTGCGTGCAGTACAAAGACTCCATCTTTATTTTTAGACAATGAGCAGACTCACTGAAATCGCATAGAAGGCTCAATTTTTGCCGGGATCATTTTCTCCTAATTCCAGCGGCAAAGCACACTTCTTGGAACGCTTGTCTCTTCGACCTATTTTTTTTTCATTATAAAATGTGAATTGCTTAACCTGTTTTTTTTTTTGTCCTGCGAAATTTTCTAACTAATCAATGCATTTTTGCACCTGTCCTAAGTCAGGAATATGTTGGTCATTGGCTTGTCCTTGTCTTCATATAAAATTTTAGTTTTTTGATATTCGGGTTATTGGATTTGGTTTATTTTCATTGATTTATTCACGTATTGTACTTTTAGGGGCCATTTAGGGCTTGCTTTATGGTGTGAGGTTCCTCTCTGTATTGAAGACCGTACGGCGACCCCTAGATGCTTTGTTTTGCGTCGGTCGTTTTAACCTGGAGATGGGATGTTGTCTCCTTGACATTTACCGCATTTCCTTTCTTTCTCATATTATAATACGTTTTCTACTGTTGTCACTTAAATACCCCATTTATGAGTTTGTAGCATTTTACATTAAATGTTAAATCCCACCCCCTAATAATTCTTAATGAAAAGAACATTTATATAATTAATCCTATTTTTGGCTCCGAGACATATTAGTTGTGTTATTGACAACAAATACAATAAGATAAAACGGAAAAAATCACAATGCATCCTTATATAATGGTCAATGTGACAGGGGAATATTTAGCTGACATTGCAGCTTTGCATAAGTTGGTATTATTGAACTGACAGTAAAGGCGGTCCGTTAAAAAACGTAAATGCCTGCAGAAGCACAACTGAAATAATTATTAAAGTTTCTTTCCAAAGCCGTCTCTACCAGTAACATTTGTGCATTTAGCAGATTTCCTGCAGGAGCATAACTAAATTGATTATTAACGTTACTCTCTAAGGCCGTCACAACCATTATCATCAGTTAGTTATTTTGTTCACTAATATATAATTTTACTGAGGGCTCTTATGTTTAAGGGTAGAAACTTATTTAGACGTGACGTGGACACTTGTGAACTGTATGACGTGTATACGAATAGCCAGACCCTTTCACACATTGAAATCTTAGAACATTCTAGTTATCCATTTTTGTTATTGATTTGTAGTATCTTTAAATAACTATATTTCACAGTAAAGCAATTTTGTATTCGAATATACTGGAAATCAAGCTGACCCATTGGTTTCTTTTTAGACTGACGGACACATACATTGGATAACAGACTAAAAACATGTTTAAACAACAAATTTCAAAATTTAAATAACATAAAATAACGGCAATATTGGGCACCATAAGAATGTGGCGATAACAGAAACAAATAAAAAATGGTTAACACATAACTGTCATTGCGGAATTAATTTTCGTTTGCTTCTTGATTTAGTCTTATTAACTTAATTAATTCCCCCAAATTGAATTTTGTTGTAATAAATGAATTCAACCCATTTTAATTCGACAAAAATGTATCTGCAGGAATATTTCTCAGACTGAAATAAACGATATATATATATATATATATATGTTACAGGGATTCTGTGTAATAAGGGATTACGTGTAATCACTGACAAAATCCCGTAATCCCTGGTCGATTTGGGGAATACATGAAATCGCATAAAAATCCAAGGGATTACATGTAGTCCCTGATTTTTTCAACATATTTACACGTTTTCCCTGACAGTCAATGATTTATAAAGGCTTTTCAAGCAAAATGCAAGAAAATATATCCGCATTTTCCCTCAGGAATAAGCAGTTATTATGTCAAAAATTAAGAACAATTACATTTATAAACAGTAATGTTACATGTAAATATGAAATTATGCTCCCTATATGTATCTCAGAAAAATTCCAAACCTGAAAAAAACCTTTTTTGCAGGGGACTACCTTAAGACTACTGAGGCTAAGTTTGATATTTTTTATTTTTTTATTTTTTTTTGGCCGAGTAGTTTTAGAGAGGTCATTTGTTTTTTCATAGGGTTCAATGCTAATTTATGGTCCCTGCTGTCGGCCACCATAGATATAGCACATAACTATAAAAAATTTTGAAAAACACCCTTTATTCACGGGACCAATCAAAAGAACTATTGTTGCTAAGTAGTCTCAATTGGCCCAATAACCTCAGAGGAAGGCATCAGAATGAAATTTTCCTTCTTATTATGTTTGTAATACTAAAAATTTCCATTTTTACTTCTTTTTTAAAATATGAAAAATATCCATTATCCATTTTAACTTCCCAATTGTGAATTTTCCCTTTCTGAGCAGCAATATACCTACCTCTCCAGCATATGGAGTGTACTTTTCACAGTTGATTCGGTACTGTCGAGCATGTAGTTTATACAGTAATTTTTTAATAGAGCAAAAGCACTGTCCCAAAAGTTGCTTAGTCAGGGATTTGTTCAGCCTTTGTTTCTTTCATCCCTTCAGAAATTATATGGCCGTCACCATGACATCATTGACAGAGTATGACGTGTCTGTGTCCCAAATGAAAGCGGACATTTTCAGCTAGATTTCACGTCTTCATGGATTTGACATAACCGCTTTTTACTTTGGATTGACTCACTGATAGTGTGACGGGTGCCGCTAGCGGGGCAGGACATGCTTACCTATCCGGAGTTCCCGATGTCACTCCCGGTTTTATGGGAGTTCACGCTGTCAGTACTTTAGTTTGTCTTGTTGTCTTGTATATCATACTGTAAAATTTTAGTTTATCTTCACCAGTGATGTTTTTGCGTGTGTATAAATACCCATAAATATAAGTGATTAAATTATATGATAAACGCATTTTAACATGCAGTGAACTAACAAATGAGACATTTTTAAACGCGGATTCTCTGTAAGAACCAAACAATTTTAATACAGGTTGAGAAACGGCATGTCACATATTTACCTTATATTCATTTCATAGGTTGATACTTACCTATTAATCACAAAAATAATGCTGATATATTATCATTGACCTCCGTTGCCATGGTAACGATGGCGTCCATTTTTGGTCATTTCAAAAACCCTGAATTAGGCACTTTTTAAACCCAAAATATTTCAAGGAAGATCAGTGCATATCCGATACAATTTTGTATGACGTTCTTTTTAGAGCATTATTGACAATCTCCGAAAAACAGTTTTCAAAATTTACATGAATGTGAAATCAAAACGAGGCTAACAAGGATTTCAAGAAATTTGCCTTTTTTACGGCAACTTTTCGACAAAATTATGCCAATTTTGTCATTTTTCAGCTTTTGTGAAAAGGCAACAACTGCATATACTCGACAAGACAATTATCTTGTAGAGCTAGGTTAGTTATTTAGAATATATGAAAATCTCATTGGGGTTAGAATTTGTGTCTTAGAAAATTAATGTTAAAATTGGTCACCACGGAAACGGGACAAAAAAGGCCATTTCTGTAGAAAACTTAATAGCCATGAATTCAGTGTTTGTAGGACCTTGGATCAAATAATCCATTCATTATATCTCAGATTAGATATTTTTCAAACTTATCATAACCTTGAAATAATTTCAAGGTCAATGTGTTATTGTCAAGGTCAAATGAAAATTGAACTTTTGAAAAGGATCAATTAAAAACATTGTTATTTCTAAGTGACCTTGAAGACAAGGTAGATGACCTTGAAATCATTCCAATGTTATAACATGTTAGACTGAGCCTTAAAGGTGTATATGAGAAACAGTATTGATATCTAGGGCCAGGTAAGTGGTAATTACAAAGTAAAACAGTTTTCAATTTTGCCTTGTTACCATGATAACTCAACTTTGACATTGATCTTCTAGGATACGTATTCTTACCCAACCGAGATATTTAACTAGCCAAGCTCTGTATGACAATATTACTATTACATGTAAGTATATGCATTTGGAGCCTTTCCTGAAAACTGATCATGAAAAGTGACAAAATAAACATAATTTTGTTGAAATTTTCATTGAAAAGAAGATCAATATCTTGATATATTCGACAGCCTCGTTACGACTTCATATTTTTGCAAAGTGTTAAAACTGTTTTTGAGATGGTCAATAATGCTCTAAATTAACATAATAAAAAGTAAAATATGAAATGCATTTATATCTCTTGAAACAAATTGGATTTGAAAAGTGCATATTTTAGGATTTTTGAAATGGTCCAAAATTGCCGTCGTGGTTACCATGGCAACTGAGGTCAATAAATACAAATTTACATTATTTATGTTACTCGTGTGTTTACTTTCAACTTATTAAATAAAAATCAGCTCAATCTGTGACATGCCATTTCCAAGTAATTCTGGTGTGCTTACAGAGAATCCATGTTAAATGTAAATATCTTCTTATTCCAAAATGATATAAAATGTAGAGGATAATCATGTGTAAAGAAATAACTAAATACCGGAGTTACTGTGAATTTACTTTCTACATATGCGCATTTCAAAAAATTTTGGCTCTTCAGTGCAGATAGAATCTAAACGTTTGGAAGACCATAAATTTAAGAAGTGGTAAACATTATCCCTTAACTCGTATGAAATTATATGGTTTCAAATTATCGTTCTCTATGCTTGTTTGTTTGCTTGTTTTTTATTTATTTATTTTTTTTTTGTTTTTTTTCTGTTTGTTTGTTTTGTTTTGTTTCTTTGTTTGTTTGTTTTTTTTTTCGTTTATTTTTGTTTTATTTGTTATCTGTTGTTTTTCTTTCTTTTTTTTTTGTTAGCAGTTTCCTAGTGTATTA
>MJUU01015856.1:567-17815 GCA_002080025.1 Modiolus philippinarum | reverse complement strand
AAGAGCAAAAATTTGACAATAAAGGGCAATAACTTCAACATGGGTATTCAGATTTGCTTCAAAATTTTCAGAGGGATAGATCTTGGTATGCTGAACATTTTTGCAATTTCAAGTTGGCTTCTATCTGTTATAGTTTTCCTAATAAAAAATTAAAAATATTAAAATTTTGAAAATTTTACGGAAAAGGGGCAATAACTCCAACATGGGTCATCGGATTTTCTTCAAAATTGCACGGCGGGTAGATCTTGTCATTCTGATCATTTTTACCCTTTGTCAGATTTTTGATATCTGCTACGGTTTTTGAGTTATTTGCCAAAAACAGCAATCTACCCCTACGTTCTATTTTTAGTAACAGCGGCCATGTTGTTTGGTCCTCGGACTAACCGAACACATTTTTTAAACTACATACCCTAGTGATGATCCAGGCCAAGTTTGGTTTCATTTGGCCCAGTAGTTTCAGAGGAGAAGATTTTTGAAGAAAAGTTTACGACGGACGGACGGACGGACGACGGACGGACGACGGACGCCAAGTGATGGCAAAAGCTCACCCTGGCTTTAGCCAGGTGAGCTAATAAAAAACGAAAGATTTCTAAGTGTCATTTTCAATTTTTTTTTTTAATTAGCCCACATTTAGATGGGGCGCTCAGCATAGATCGATCCATAACATACCATAAAAACAAAGCACAAATAAGATGTTGCGTTTTCATCGGTACTCACTCTAATTCTTATTTTAAAGCCAGACAAGTCCCATGGATTCTCTTAAACAAAGTGAAAGAGAATGCATACTGTTAGTTAAATGAATAAATAAGCTGTCTATAAATTCAGTCAACGTGGAAACATGCCCATCTCCCCGGATTTGCGAAAATTTACGTTAATGCAGGGCCTAAAAATTTAAATATATATCGGTCTATGGTAGGAACCCAACGGGGTTAGAATTAGAGACATGAATATCGAGATTGCCTTCCCACCGAGGGATTTGGCTGCTCTTCGAATGCACAGATATAACAGACAGATTACACTGCTCCCGCCATCTCTGTGCGAGTCCAAAGGGATGTAAAATATAAAGAACTACAAATTTATTTTGACTCGTAATACGAGACTTAAGTATATTAATTAACCGAAATTTGAACATGGAAGTGGTGGTCCAGTGGTAGCGTTCCAGATTTTTAAACCCGTAGAACCTTGACAGAGGGGGTTCGAATCCCACTGGAATCAACAAAAATTTAATATTTAATATTAAAAGACCCAGACTCAGACTCTGAATCTGAATTGATAAAAACAGATGAAAAAATCCTCACAGGCAGATGGCTCAAGCCAAAATGATTATTTTCATTGTAAATTTTTTTTCAATAAAGTACCCAAAATTGCAGTTAATTTATCTTCTGCATATGGCCATTTCAACAACAATATGTCTCATCAATGCAGATTATATCAAAACAATTGGAAAACCGAATAAAAAACGAAAGATTTCTAAGTGTCATTTTCAAAAATTTGTTTTTTAATTAGCCCACATTTAGATGGGGCGCTCAGCATAGATCGATCGATAACATACCATAAAAACGAAGCACAAATAAGATGTTGCGTTTTCATCGGTACTCACTCTAATTCTTATTTTAAAGCCAGACATGTCCCGTGGATTCTCTTAAACAAAGTGAAAGAGAATGCATACTGTTAGTTAAATGAATAAATAAGCTGTCTATTAATTCAGTCAACGTGGAAACATGCCCATCTCCCCGGATTTGCGAAAATTTATGTTAATGCAGGGCCTAAAAATTTAAATATATCGGTCTATGGTAGGAACCCAACGGGGTTAGAATTAGAGACATGAATATCGAGATTGCCTTCCCACCGAGGGATTTGGCTGCTCTTCGAATGCACAGATATTACAGACAGATTACACTGCTCCCGCCATCTCTGTGTGAGTCCAAAGGGATGTAAAATATAAAGAACTACAAATTTATTTTGACTCGTAATACGAGACTTAAGTATATTAATTAACCGAAGTGGTGGTCCAGTGGTAGCGTACAAGACTTTTAAACCCGTAGAACCTTGACAGAGGGGGTTCGAATCCCACTGGAATCAACAAAATTTTAATATTTAATATTAAAAGACTCAGACTCTGAATCTGAATTGATAAAAACAGATGAAAAATTCATCACAGGCAGATGGCTCAAGCCAAAATGATTATTTTCATTGTAAATTTTTTAAAATAAAGTACCCAAAATTGCAGTTAATTTATCTTCTACATATGGCCATTTCAACAACAATATGTCAAATCCGGGGAGATGGGCAAGTTTCCACGTTGACTGAATTTATAGACAGCTTATAAATACATATAAATATATATAAATAATATAAATATATTAGCTCATTAAAATTTTTGCAGTTGGAGTTTACATAAGTGCTATGGTCTCATGTTCATTTACTCCATATCCTTTCGTAAAATATTTAATACAGGAGTTTGTCTTTTATTGCAGTGTGGAGTTGGTAAAACAATTCGCCGTGGTAGAGATGTATGCTCTTTAATTTCTTAGATATGGTGTACTTGTACATGGGATGATATCTCATGTGTACACTTTGTTCAGTTACTATTACCTAAATTTATGTAAATTCTAAAATCGAAGGATTAACTCCCTCCATCGTAGTTTTGTCCTTATTACTGATAATTCGGACCTCGTTTGGTATTATGCATTTTAAACATTTTTTGAAATTATGGATTTCCTTTGTTTGGGTTCTAGTGCTGCTGATGAGGAATAAATTTCCGAAATGGCCATACAGCTCATTAAAATTGTTGCAGTTGGAGTTTACATATGTGTTATGGTCTCATGTTCATTTACTCCATATCTTTTCGTAAAATATTATATAAATACATGTAAAAGGGCGTCGGCTGGTTGAAAAAGATAGCCAAAATCACTACCTCGGATCTACCCTTGTACCAGCGTTTAAATAAATATAAAAATACAAGACTTCCTGTGTGTGCAAGGCGTGACGTTTATAAGGGCGTCATAGGAACAACTCTTTTTTGAGTTGTCACCGTGGTGTACCGTAATAAGCGGAAGGCTTTGCATGCTAGGCGAAATGCCGTAAGGAGTCTTAGAGACTTTGAAATATATATATATATATATATAATATATATTATATATAGGACCATTTAAAATTGGAAACTGCTCTCATGAGATATTGTTGTAATCATTGAAACAAAATTTGGGTTCTATGTAGAAAAATATTTAGTGCTGTTAATATCTGAAAGCATCTGAAACTAGGTGCAAAATCTGAAACCTCACGAAACAACTTTTTACGTGGTCTCAGAAAGTTTCGGAAATTGACTAAAACTGGTAAATTATAATACCAAACAATAAACTCCTGTATGTTGTTTTCTAAATGTAGTATATTGATTCATTGATTGATGTTTTTCGCAAACTCCAGCATTATTTCAGCTATATCGGTGCGAGAATTATTCAGTAAATTGAACATTCATAATAAACATAAAAAGTATCAATATAAAACCGTATAGCTTTATACCAATAGTATTCGTTGGAAATTTCCATCCTTTTAATTTTTTTACTGAAGTTAAAAAAATAGCATTAGGTAAAATAATACTGAGTATCCATTATGTACGATTATTTTCATGTATTAACAATAAAAAAAGATTTTTTTATTTATATTTACAGATGGGGTATGGTAATCCGTGGAGGCGTAGACGGAAACAGTAGACTGATAACATTTTGAATTAAGCAGTTGATAATAGATCACAGACTATATTTGCGGCCTTTTTAGGGGCAAGCCAAGAATTCGGTGTCCCTTCTCGTGTGAGAACAAATCATGGCCTTGAAAATTAGGACATAGGGACTTTCATGATATCCTCCTGAGGTGCTTACAGAGGATCGATCATTACAGGACGTAGTATTCACTACAAGAGAATCGAAATATTGTGGCGAGATATGCTTCAGTCATGCATACATGTATTTTACGACTTGTTTAATAACATTTTAAGCACTGGTTTTCTATAATAAGCAATGAAGGCATAAATTGGGATAATGAAATTCATTTCTGGTGCCTGCAGTACATATTTTGTCCAAGAATTGAAGCTGCATTAAATGTTTTCAAAAACGGTTGGAACAGTCACAGAGTTCGATCCGAGAGGGATCCAAGGAGCCTTGCATCAAGTTACGAGTGATCGACAAGGAGTAGACGATCTATTCTAAGCAGAAGAAAATGTTAAGATTGAAAATTACGGAATAGATTGGAAAGGACCAGTACCTGAGCAGAACGATAAAACAGTAGGAGTTTCACGGTTACAATGTCCGCTTACCCCAGAAAGACTTATACTCCTACAACGAGTAATTGATCCTATGTCGATTTAGATACACTAGGTATCAACTTGTATCTAAGAACATTATCCTTTGTAGTAGATAAGCAGTGCACCTATTCAGACTTTATTAACATTTTAACATTTTTTGAAATTATGGATTTCCTTTGTTTGGGTTCTAGTGCTGCTGATGAGGAATAAATTTCCGAAATGGCCATACAGCTCATTAAAATTATTGCAGTTGGAGTTAACATATGTGTTATGGTCTCATGTTCATTTACTCCATATCCTTTCGTAAAATATTTATATATATATATATATATAGCTAATATCAGGGACTTTCATAAAGGTAAGACAACAGTTAAGCAATCATGTATAACTGCATCTATTCAGACTATGTATAAGGTATATCCATTTAGTATTTATTGTCAATTTTTTTTAAACAAAATGTTATTTATTGAGGTCACTGACATTCATCACATATTATACAAAATTTTAATAAATGGCATTTAATTTGTCATTTTAATTAGTCTATTCTATAGTATACTTTGATTTTTTTGTGATATTTCTGCCTGAAATGGTACATTGGTTATTAAGTATATAACATAAAATTCGCATTATCGGGAAATAAGTCTAGTCAGTAAAATTTTGTTTTAAACTAAGTAGCACCTCCCTTGTGCAAAGCTTTGTCCTTAAGAAAAATGAAAGGATATGCAGTGAATGTACATGTGACAAAATCGCACACGATTTTAACTTTTCTATTCAGATCCCATTGGTTATTTGTTCTCTATTAGTATTTACATGTAGTCGGTGTTTGGACTTCAGTTTGTTTTGATTTGATTTGCACTTAAGAGACATTAGTTGTTGTCGAAATGCACATCTGGAGAAACTAAATTAACAGTAACTTCGGTATTTTTATATTTCGGTCGTATTATAGTATGGCGCAGTCGCCGGCGTCTGTGGCCAGTATAACTTTGTTTCTAGTGGACGGATCATCTTCAAATTTCAGTATGTAATTTCTTTACATAAGGTTAATCCCGGGTTTTAATTTCGGGTTTGTGGCCCACCCATTTCAGAAAAGGGGACCAAAAAGGGGTAAAATTGCGTATTTTTGTGTCTGGACAGCATAACTTTAGTTCCAGTGAACGGATCATTTTTAAATTTTAGTATGATGTTTCTTGGCACATGCTTTAGCCAGGTCATAATTTTATGTTCCGGGCCCGCTCGTTTTAGAAAAAGGGTCCAAAATGGGTTAAATTGGTTGTTTTCACATATTTGACTGTAGAATCTTTATTATTTATCCGATTTTTATGGGGGTTTCTTTCAGTAAACTTCTTAGAAAATTTCCAATCTGGGGTATGTCAATGGATTTCACGTGGCATGTACTGTTCACGAGATTAATGGGCCCAAAAGGGGCGAATTTTAAAAAATTCCTTTATTTTAGTCCGATTTTGATGCAATTTTTTCCAAAGGATTCCTTATGAAAAATTATCATAGCGCTCTACTATTAGATGTTTGGTAACTTGTTTCCTTACCCAGCTATGAGGGGCTGAAGGGGGCCAAAATTGTAAATTCACAGATAACCTAAAATTTCTAATTTTCATCGGATTTCGATGGGATTTTTTTTCTTTGGATTCCTCTTGATGTAAGCTTTCAGTACTATGTCAACGGATTTGGCGCAGCTCTTACCGTTTCCGAGCTATAAGGGTTCAGAGGGGCCACAACTGCAAATTTGCACATTGCCTGAAATTTTTATTTTTCATCGGATTTGTATGGGATTTTTTTCTTTGGATTCCTCTTGATACAAGCTTTCAGTGGTATGTCAACGGATTTGGCGTAGCTCTTACCGTTTCCTAGCTATAAGGAGTCTTAGGGGCGGCCAAAATTACATTTTTTTTCAAAATAATATGCAATTTTATTTTTGATCAGATTTTGATGGGATATTTTTCTTTGGAGTCCTCTTGATATAAGTTTTCAGCTGTATGTAAATGGATTGCGTGTAGCTCTTACCGTTTCCGAGCTATAAAGGGTCAAAGAGGAATCATAAGGAGTCATAAGGGCTAATTTTTATTTTCCCTAGTTTGTGTCCAGCTAATTACTTGCACAATCTGCTAATTGCGTCCATCTAAATAACAAAATACCGAAATACTGTTAATTTATTTTCTGCATATCCGCATTTCGACAACTTATGTCATCAGTGCAGATAAAATCAAAACATTTGGAATACATCGGCAAACGAATACCGAAGCAAGAAAGAGGAAAGGGGAAAGTCTAAAATCAAAAATCCAAAATAACGGCAATTCACAGCAACACGAATTGAGACAGAATGACAAAGACAAAACAAATAAACAAAAAAAGAACAAGAACGTCACAAAACTAAAGCACTAGCAGTGTGAACCCCTATAAAAACTGAGGTATCATCAGGTGCTCCGGAAGGGTAAGCTCGACGCGTGGCACTTAAACCGAACATGTAAAAGCTGATAGAGAACAAATGACCAAAAGGATCTAAATAGAAAAGCCAAAATTCAGCTAAGGAAAGAGCTATGCATGAGGGAGATACTCCTTAGTTTTAAATAAAATTTTGTAAAATTTAGATATTGCAAGTTTTAATTAAATCGGTTTTCGGGTCAGCACCAAAGTACTGACTACTGGGTTGGTGAATACCCTCGGGGACTAACAGTCCACCAGCAGAGGCATCGGCCCAGTGGTAATACATAACAAAATACCGAAGTTACTGTTAATTTATTTTCTGCAAATGCGCATTTCGACAACTTATGTCTCATCAGTGCAGATAAAACTAAAACATTTGGAAGTCCATTAACCGAAAACATGTAAAAGCTGATAGAGAACAAATAACCAAAAGGATCTAAATAGAAAAGCTAAAATTCAGCTAAGGAAAGAGCTATGCATGAGGGAGATGCTCCTTAGTTTGAAATAAAATTTTGTTAAATCGCATTTCGACAACTTATGTCTCATCAGTGCAGATCTAATTGTTGTGTCAAGCTCTTTAATATGTCCATACTCACTTTTACTTACACTTTTTCAAATTTCAATGGACGACATGCTGCGGTCGTATCATGCTGCGCTCGGCGTAGCCCTTTATTTATTTATGCAATATTTTTTAAGTCTTCTACAACATTTGCATCACTCTTACTCATTTTTATTTCCCCTGTACTGATATTTTTACCATGACACTTGAAAATGATTAACAACCAAGAAAATCAGAGGTAGTTTTATCTTTGTCGCTTGAGTAACTTTGATATTCATCATGACCATTCGTACGCAGCGTACTTAGAATCTACACCCAATTTATCAATGAGAAAATAAATTAAAAATGACAAATGATCAAATCAGCGATACTAATCTTATTTGATTTTATTTTTGCGGGATATAACAACATCAATATAAATTTTTAAAAATATTTTATATTATTACTCTAATCCATTATCAGCACTTTGTATTACTTAGCGTTCGTCATGAAATGTACTTTTACTTCAATTCAAAGCTGATGTTCATGATAATTTTAAATATGATATGTAAATCTTATATGTGTTTTTTCAAGAGAAAAACATATAAAATTAAATACATTTTAGAAGACGCTAGGTATATTTTCACTGTTTGGCAAGTATTATTTTATTTATGGTATTTATAGTTTGGAAAGGATTATTTCATTTAATGCAATTTCTAGGGAAAATGGACATTCTATGATTTCATGCATAGGGTAACGCAAATTAGAAGTTCACAAGTCCAGAGTGATATTACAGCCATCAGTGGTCAATTAATAGATCTTGGACAAATTGTTGCAAACGTTGTTATATTTATTGCCCTGTGAGTTATTTTGTAATGATGCAGAAAATATGCCTCAGTTCGAGTCTTTGATCACAAAATACCACCAATTCGTTGGCACTTGTTTAAAACTAAGGAGTACCCCCTCTTGCATAGCTTTCTGAATATATTGGTAATTCGTTCTCTATCAGTTTATACACATATTTTAATGGATTTACAAATGTTTTGATTTGATCTGCACTAAAGAGACATGTTTTGGCCATATGAGAAACTAAATTCACAGCAACTTTGATGTTTTGTTATTTTGCTATCAAGCCGAATATCACATGTCATAGCGTCCAATGTTTTTGACACTGGGCCGAAAGTTACCTAAAGTTGAGACATTTTGATACCTCATTTGTCAAACTCTATACATGTGTATCTAAAGGTGATTGAAGCGATATGTTTTAGGCGTTCGGGCCCTTTAGGTTATTTGTGCTTTTCTAGCATTTAAGATATCTTTATTTCTGGACTTCCAAATGCTTTGATTTGATCTATACAGAAGACATTTACAAAAATAACCATGTTGCATAATAAACAACGAATTATGTTATGCTGTACACCTGTTTCAAGGAGTAAACTCCTATCAGCAGCATTATTCTGAAATAATATGGAATGCAGTATCCGAAAATAGTCAGAAAAAAGTATTCATTACCAAATATCAAAAAAGAAGGCCAAATCAAGTGTCAAGGACATTCACCGAGTACCATATATGGAATGAAGCCTCGCATATTTTAAAGGGATTAGAATTTAGATGAAACAGTTAATTTCTACAAAACGCAAGGTAAAATTTTCAAGTCATACAAATTAGGTTAATTCTATGATACTCAAGGTAGAGATTTCACGGCTGGCATTGCAGAAATTGACACTATTCCTACGATTTTGTTAATGAAATATTGGAGGAATTACACATCGCTTCAACTTCCGTGTCGGACTATAAACGTTCGACCAGTGGTGACATATATGGAAAGAGATAAAAAAAATCTCACAAAGGAATGAATAGTTGTGACAAGTGTCCTATTACATAAATGATTAAGAGAAACTCAACAAGCAGATTTCGAGCACCCATGCTACAATAAATTCAAATTTTATCTCTGAGACAACAAACATTTCCATGAAAAAGGCCAACTAAACAGAAACTTTCGTTAACATTCCTAAATCCTTAAACTTGGTCTGACATTCAACCGAAGCAGACCAGCCCCCCNCCCCCCCCCCCCCCCCCCCAAAAAAAAATCACATTGATTACTTGTTCATTGCGACTGTTTTACAAAATCGGTTGCTTTTTTCTCGAACTTCTGGCAACTCCTTCACCCATGAAGTCAGTTAAAACTGTGTTTAATTTTTTCTTTAATTTATAGTTTGCAACATGTCAATAGGCTGTGTCGCATACGACAAATATCTAGAGTTTAAAATATCAAATTATAAACTAGCCCATGAACATTTCCTAAACGTTTAACCTGCCTTGAAACTCATTGAAATAAATTGATTGAAATGTTTCAATATACGTACAATGATCCATGTGATTTGGCGGTGCCTCTGAATGTCCTACAGGCCTACAGAAAAACTCTATTTCACATGAATCGTTTTGACATCCCCGACACTGATTGCAAAAGTGATGGGTATCACGCTTTTGACAAGGTACCAACCGTCTGCTCAGCCGTTCCTAAAAATCGCTCATGTCAATTCTGAATTTTTAATAGTCATAAAACGAATTAATTTATATAACATAATTCAATTTCTGGTTATATTAAATTTCCATACGAAAATTAATTACTGTTGATCACATAATGCAATAAACCCCGAGGGAACCCCGTGGTTGTGCGGGATTAATAAATACACAACCCATCTTTCGAATGGGATGTAAACTCAGGTCCACGTGTTGGAAGAAATGCCACGCTTCCTGCACGTTAAAGAACCCTTGTAGCACGCTCTTTTTGAGTGGTCCGTATGTGATCGGCTACAAGGCTGAATTCCCTGTCCCTTTCGATTTCACCCTACTTTGCCAGTGGCAGTCAGAATTTCCCGTCCCATGACCCTTTCCATACCCCAAAGTGTTAATTTATTAACAAACTTGTTCTCGTCTTGATATAGCTGAAATATTGCTGAGTAGACGTTATACAATATTCAATCAATCATAATGCAATAAAATTCTCATTGGAGTAATATGGCAGTTCGTCCATCTGATGTTAATTTTAATAAAAATAATGTAATAAACAATGCTAATGAGTGCAACTACATGAGAATGAATATAATGGATTTGGAGGCATCAATCGGGAATCGATCTGATGGTCGCAAATGTCCGTTTACTAGTCCCGCTACAGGGCCCCGAGGGAACACCGGGATATAGAAATAGGACCTAACATCTCTGGCTTGCGGGGTATGACCCCTCCTAAACGGGGCTGACCCCGAGGGAACCCCGGGACATAGAAGTAGGACCTTACATCTCTGGTTTGCGGGTATGACCCCTCCTAAACGGGGCTGACCCCGAGGGAACCCCGGGATATAGAAATAGGACACATTCCGTTGTTGTGCGGGATGAATAAATACAGAACCCATCTTTCGGATGGGATGTAACCTCAGGCCCTCGTGTTAGAAGAAATGCCACGCTTCCTGCACGTTAAAGAACCCTTGTAGCAAGCTCTTTTTGAGTGGTCCGTAGGTGATCAGCTACAAGGCTAAATTCCCCACCCATTTCGATTTCACCTTACTTTCCCAGTGGCAGCCGGAATTTCCCGTTCCATGACCCTTTCCATACCCCAAAGTAATTATAAATTAACAAACTTGTTCTCGTCTTGAAATAAATGAAATATTGCTCAGTAGACGATAAACAATATTCAATCAATCAATCATTTGCTACAGTCTTCAAATACAATATAGTTATCTCCTAATTACTGGGCGGGTGAATAACCTTAGGGACCCCTGCTACGTCAGCAGCTGTATCAATCGAATGGTTTCAAAATACAAACGTACCCAAGTTATATAAGAAACAGTAAACTTTCTTATATTATAAACGTGTTTCAATGGGAAAACTCTCATCAGCAGCATGAATACCAAATCTTTAAAATTGAAGTGCATATTGATGTCACTTCTCAGTGATATTATAGAGTTAATAGAAACTATAACTGTATTTATTACATACTTAGCGAAGATATGTTCTGTTTGGCATATGAAATATAGACGGAAGTTAACAGTCGATATACCCAGTCTGATATACATATCAGCCCGGGTGTGATGATAACTCCTAATTGGAAATATATAATAAACAGATTAAGACATGACCCTTTCCATATCAGCACGGTTATCATCCCTCGACCTATATCACCCCGAAGCTGATATGGGAGTTTCGGGATGATAACCGTGCTAATATTGAAAAAGGCTATATGTCCTAGCGCCTCAGGCTGATATGGGAGTCTCGGGATGATAACCGTGCTGATATGGAAAAGGCCATGTATTAATCTCTATTTTAGTTTCATAATTTTATGTGATGTGAAAAAGTTTCAGGTGCATTGTTAAAGAGAGGTAATGTATATTATATTTATTTTGCATAGGTCGTGGACAGAAAATACAAAGAAAAACAAATGAAACTTGCAGCACTGTTCGTATTGCTCTGGATGTGCCAAATATATTGCCAAGGGGAAGTTGGATCGAAAAGCATTTGTGTTTGTAGAAGACTTAGTATGTATTAATATGAAGAAGATAACAGGAAAAACTTACCACGGCCAAAAATTACAATTATATGACACAATCTACCCCGGAACTGCACAATAAAAACAATAAAAAGACAAACGTAAGACAGCAATAGAAACTCAGGCTAGCCGGGCACAAGCAAGAGCTAGCTTTAGGGGTAAACCGGTTTTAGGTATCCAACCCCATTTTTCTATCCAGTGTCCCTACAGTAAACATTACTAATTCAATGACCACAATAAAACAAAACGTAATTAACAAAGACTGGTCAAGGAATACTCGCCGCTAAATTGTCAGCTAGCTCGAGGAGCCTAGTCTGCTGGGAAAACATTGTCGCCCTACCAAAAATCAGTTTCTAAATAGTTATAATTATTTCAAAATTATTGTATGAAAATTCATGTCAAGCCCTTTTTTATCAATGCAAATTTTATGGAAATCGGGCCAGAAATTAATTCTGTGGATTTGTTTTCAGCAGACATCGTTTTAACAATACTTGCGCTGGTAAATAACATTTGAGCACTAAATATATAACTAAATCAAGTAAAAAATGTCCTGCTAGACCATACGTAACACTCATATACTGGTGCATTAGTAAAAAATCCACCTTAATCAAAACTAATTATAACACTGTCCTTATAGACTTTACATATGTAAAACCAGACATTGAAAATACATAATGATGTAATGCAAATTTGTAATTATGCATATCCGACTAAATCCATAAAACACAAAACACATTCCTACCTGTGCTGAGGTTTTGAAAAAACCGAATTAAATAAAAAAGTTCAAATGATTTTAAATCTGACATGTTTTGATGATCAAACCTATCATACATTATAAATGATGGGCTCTCAGATATAAATGATGCTTCATTAAACACTTCTGGTGTTTGGACACTTTTCAGCAGTCTCGCACACCAACAGAAAAAGCAATCTACCTATTCAGAAATTTGAAAATGCCGATAAAATCTATAAACTCTACTTTAGTTTTTTTTCCTCTTTTCCGTAGCACGGGCAGGAAAATATTTTACATCGACTCTTGAAGAGGCCGCTCCATGCTGGACATCCTTTCCCTTTTGCACATGTAGTTTGTTTCCATGTTCCCGTTCACCCGCTTTCTTAAATAGGTCAATCCCGCTTATACTCAAAGAGACCCGTATCAGACCATTGTTATACATCTACCTGTCCTGTAAGAAAGCGAATTTACGCAACATCTTGGTTTTGGTCTTGTACTTTGTATATCGTAAAATCGCATTTTGCTTTTTGATATTTCCAGTGGTTTTCTAAAAATATTTCAAATTCCTGGTTTTTACAGATTCTACTTGTTCTGTTAGGCCATTCCACATATCAACTACCCTATTTGTGAACGAGTACTTTTGGACGTTTAACCTTTTTTGTTTTTATCTTTTTGAGTGACCTCTTATGTTTGATTGTGTATTCAATACGAACATTCCACATGTTGCCTCATTGTCTTATATTTCGTTTTAATATTTTTAAAGCCACAATTTTTAGATTTCAGAATCCCTAGCATTTGTTTGTAATTCATATTTTAAAATGGCGGGATTTGTTTGGTAGCTCGTGTTTGTATATTTTCTTTGCTTTGTTACTTTTATTATTCTCGTTGGTAAATGATATGTTATCGTCAACCAATACCACAATATCCTTTTCGCCTTTTGTTTACTATTTTGATTTCTTCTCCGTTATTATTGTATAAATGGTAAATCTTCTTATCACTTTCACGCTTTGAGCAGATAACACTTACCCTTCCTGGGCACCTGATGATACCCCTGTTCTTGTATGGGCTCACACTGCTAGTGCTTTAGTTTCGTGGTGTTCATGTTCAATTTATTTGTTTTGTCTTTGTCATGCTGTCTCAATTTGTGTTGAATATGAATTGCCGTGAATTTGGATTTTTGAATTTGGAATTCACCCTTTCATCATTTTTGCTTCGGATGTATTTCATTTCTATAAGATACACACTGCACTTTACATTTTTCGAATGGAACTTGAGTAACCATATGTTTGAGCAGTTTTGAAGTTCATCTAAATCCCACTGAAGCATGTTCTCATCTTCTTTGTTTTTGATTTCCCTGTACACCATGGAATCGTCAGCAAAATAGGTATACTGCTGAGTCTGTACAATCAGGCACATCATTCATGTAAACGACAAATTATGGGATTTGACATTTAAAAAAAACATTAGTTTTCCGGCCACGCCTCTTTTCCAAACCATTGCAGGATTTATGCGAGTCTACCTCTTCGACCTACATACCAGCTTGATTCCAACTGAATACGATAACATAACCCTCAGTCTACAACGTTCCCGTGAGGCCTCACGGGATCGTAGGGACTTAAGGTTACATTACGTTATCATATCTAGGCTCCAATCTACTTATTTTTACGGGGTTATGGGCTTTTGAATCACAAAACTTATATTTTACTTTTTTGCTGGTATAATTCATAAAGACTTCTCTTACTGATACGGGACTTGGTTCATCGTTGTTGTGACGTCGCGCACATTGTTGGTAACACGTCGCGAATTTCGTGTTGACAAATGGTTAATTGTTGAATAAAAGCCATAAAAAATCACAAGAATATAAAATGTTATATATCAAAAGATTCGGAATTTCACATAGTTTGTTCAAAAGAACCGTATATTATTTTTGAAACTAATACAAAAATAATATACTTGATATAATATCGCCTTAGCGTCATTTTACCGGTGTAGACGCTTAATACATGTACAAGGTTACACAGACATATTTAACCATTTCGATAATATTTTGAACTTGAAAGACCCCAAATTTGACAGTGTGATAACGTAGAATTCAGGGAATTGATACATCATAAAATCATTGACGGCATTATTCAACTTTTTGAGATAACTGCCTTTCATCAAGCTGTACAAGTATGTAGACGCTTAAAAATGTGCACTTCCCTTCACACCAAGCAAGCAGAAATATGGAAGAAAGTGCATATTTATGCAAAAATTAATATTCCAATTGTGGTCTAGTCGTTCATTTTCGTTATTGTGTAATATACTTCCGATCTTTTTCAGTTGATTTCAATATTTTTTCATGGTAATGTTATTAAATCGAGATTGAAAGAAAATGTCACAAAATAAAGTATAGCGTTTTCAATTTATTTTCACAAAATTGTATGCGAGGGCTATAGCGAAGTTGGATGTTAATTGTTAAAATCTTTTGCATATTTATCAACGGTATATTTCCGCCAAAACATAACATGAACATCTAGTAATTTAGAAAGAAATTCTTTCCACAATGCAGAATATTTGAATAGAGACTCTTATGTCACAATTATAAAAAATGACGTTTTCTTTGCGTCCGAACTCGTTTCATATAAAATTTACATTACGGCATCGAAATTTTAAACAAAGGGAATAGAAAATTCTCCGTATTTTTAAAATGTGCATTTCGTCTAGTTTTAAATAATGACTCTGTATTGTAAATACCTTCATTTTTAAGCCAAAATTTCGAAGTTTTTCGATTTCGCATGAAAATGTCACAAACCATGCGGAATGCAAAAACTTACGTCGGACTGATGTCACCGCCAAGTTTAAGAACTCACAAATTGTAAAATAAAGATTTTGAAAAGCATAGAATCATTCACATTATAAATGTGCATCTTGTTGCCTCCTGTTTACCTATTCGATAATGTCGATATCTTAAAAATCGACAAACTTATTACAAATTTTCGATTTCGAAATTAAATGTCACAAAAGATGTAAACGACGTTCAGTGGCTCAAAAAGACGTTTACGTCGTGGAAAAAACAACGCTTTGTAATTTACTGAAATACGACTTGTTTTTGAATAAATTTCAAAAAATCAGAAACAACTTTCTCATTAAAAATACACACACGAACAAAAACGGAGGTAGTGGACAGGATAAAGGGGACCCGAGAGAAAGGGGGTATGAGAGGGAGAAAGGGGACAGGAGAAAAGAAAAGGAAATGGAAAGGAGAAGAGGTGGGAGAAAGAGAAAGGTCATTAGAAAGGAGCGATGGGTTGGAGACAGGAGAAAGGGACGAGAGAAAGAAGAAAGACACCCCTGTCAATTCCCTCAATACAGGTAAATAGAAAAATACAAGATGAATCATTCATCCGTTTTATAAATAAACCACAGTGGCTAGAAGTCTGACACAAACGGCCTTTCATATAATTTCTCCGTATTCGCGTAAATAGAATACGAATTCGTCCATAATATTTTTTTAATTATTTACACCTTGCCTGGAGATGAAGAGCCACAAATTGCCTGTACATTGTTTTGAGAAATTATTAAGCTAATACGAAATCTGAAATGTGAAAAAGAATGAAGAAAATATCCGTTTTTTCAAGTTATGTTCACTTGAAATCTTTCAAACATTTATTCGGTCTGATTGAATACGCAAGAGGTACGAGACTAATATGTTATATTGACCCTCTCCCCCACCGAATATTTTTTTCGTTCCTCAAAAAATATTCGGTAGTGGAGGGGGTCAATATAACATATTAGTATTGTGTTTTAAAAAATCCTGAAGGAGAAAATAGTTACACAGAAAAAGTGAGAAAAAATTTTTGACCCCCCCTACAAAAAAAAATTCCGAAAGTTCAGCGAATAAAATTTCTAAAACACAAATGAAAAAAATTTCCCCAGTGCGCCCCAACCTCGACAAATGGTAAAATGTAAATTGTGATTTTTAATTAATTCTATCAATATAGTCTAGTAATAAAACGGATCAATACGACTACAACTTAAATTGCTTTTTACATTTGTGCTATTCAATAGGACATGAATTTTAAATACACTAAATCGATCAATGGAAATATTTACATCGTTGTCAAGAGTTTGTTTATATGTTGCTTGGGTGCCGTTGCGTAGTTACTGTAAACATATATTGATTAACAGTAGAGAGAAGACATAGCAGACTGGCGTGGTCTTTCGCTTCAAATTAACGAAATAATTAATTATAGAGAAGGATTTTTATGTCTCAAGAAAGTATTTCAACAATAGAACTAGAAAAGGAAATTCAAGAGTGTCGGGACACCCATTCTCGTTTATTGGATTATTCAAAAAGTTTAACTCCATTAATTATTCCGGATTCCGAAATGTCTCAACCACAGAACTGGTCATGGAGTTCGGAAGAAATGAATATTTTGGAAGAAAATATTGTTTTCTATAGGAAAATGATCCAGAGTGTTGAATTTGCTAAGAGTGTGGGACCGGTTATACTTCCAAGACCCCCCAAAAGAAAGGTGCAAGACTTATTTGATGAAAAATTTGGAAAGAAAGGAAAGCAAACCATCATGACACCTCAAGAACTCCACACCTTTCTAAAAAGCAGAAAGGTGGATTTATCCAAAGCAATTTCGAGGTCGAAGTTTATTTTTAATCCGCAATTGCAAAGTGAGGAAGAAATTGTTAAACAGTTGG